>JBCAUA010248994.1:0-20311 GCA_038406235.1 Peronia verruculata | reverse complement strand
GAATTCGTGAAACACACACATACACACACACACACACACACACACAATGAGCATTTGGCTCGAAGCGTGACGCCAAAGTGTTGGCATAAGTCCTACTTCTTTGAGATTGTCAAACTATGGCAGTCTAGAAAAACCGTTTCTTTGTTTTGTTTCTTAAACATCATATAAAAATGAGAGAAAGAAGTTAACTTCTTATCCTCAACAGTTTTCACACCTTTTACAGCCGTCCGGCACATGATCGTTTTTAGAAAGCCACCATTTGTTCATACTTTCACCTAAAAGAGAAACCTAATGGGGGATTGTTTCGCAGATTATCTGCCCCTTCCAAAAGATGGACTTGTGTAAGGGGAGATCATTTTGACCAGACTTTTACCTCCCTTTGCTAGACAAAGATGTGTTGAGCAAGCAGTGTAAAGAGGAAAGAAAAATCCTTTTACTGATTGCCATTCAAAAGACTAATTGCAAAAAAAAAAAAAAAAACTGATAAAAATTATAACAATGAGAAGAAAATATTCTCTAACATCATTTTCTTTAATTTTTTTTTTTTGGGGGGGGGGGGATTTTTCATGGTGTATGTTTCAAGCAAAGTGCGCTAAAGTGATTTTTCCCCCTCTTTACACTGCTTTTTCAATCCTTCTTTTGTCTGGTAAAGGAAAGTAACAAGATTGAGCACAACGATCTCCTATTGTCAACTGATTTTTCTTTTTTTTTTTTTTTACAGATTTATTCTCTTGATTTCGAAGAAAAGTAAGTGAAAATATAACACACCTAAATTTCTTTTGTAAGTTTTGTGATATATATATTAGGTTCTCATAACAAATGGAATGAATTATGTAGTATTACAATGTCTGAATTAGCAGATCGGCCACTGTTTTGTGCTGACTGAACATCTCCTCCTTGATTATTGCTATAGGTCGTTCACTTATGACGTTTTGCTTCCGCGTCCGCCCACCAAAAATTCGCGTCCAAACACGGAAGTAAACACGAACGTGGAAGGATCTATACAGAGAGCTTGTTAAAATGATCACCTATTTTCACACTCTATTTTGTGAGATGTCATCTCAGCACATTTTGATTCATGCCCCACTGTACCATTATTGATTTGGTTGATTTTAAAGGAGTGTTCAAAACTTAGGAACAATACCCAATTTCGACTGCACTGAGTTGGGTGCCTTTAATTGACAGCTTCATACATGTTTTCATGACAGAAGTGACAAATGCAGAATGTGCAGCTAAATATTGCTGTATATCATTTTGTTTTCCAGGGCTTCATTGATTTTGTTTGAAATTTCTAAAATGCCCAAGATCTACTTTTTTCTAACAGTTGGGGCAAAAACACAAATTCTCATGGAAAGCCATTTTTTTTTTAATACCTCATTACACACACAACAAAAAATGAGCTTCCACCCTTTGCTATTGGCGTAACTTTCAAAAAGCGTGCGAAATCTGACATTATTATTTTGTGTTATGAAAGGCCAAATTTGGCTTGCAGTGAAATTGCACATTGTCGCAATTTTGAGAACAAAAAAAGAAAATCTTTTAAAATTTCGTTAGACAATTAGAAATTATCATAGAAAGAAAACGTAGGTGTCATATTAATCAGAAAACTTAAGTTCATAAGGCTGTAGTATTGCATATAACTAATTTACAAATAAAAAGTCGGACCACCTACTGTCATAATTATCATGGTGCCCATACTGCTTTCGTTAACTATACCAGCTCCGGCAGTTAGTCGTCCTCATGGTAAGTACAATCGAAATTCTAATCTCTCTCGGTTCTTCCTTTGCTCAGCCTTTCTATAAGTAAACATTCCTCTTCTAGTATCTCAAAATACCACGTGCTTCTCGCTTCCTCTGTGTTAAAGGACTATTTTATTCTAGTATCTCAAAATACCACGTGCTTCTCGCTTCCTCTGTGTTAAAGGACGATTTCCTGTTTAATAATATCCAACAGGGAACTAAATGAAAATACGAGTATTTCAAAACCGCAAAGTTGCCAGTTTTATTTTGAACCTGACAAGGAGTGGTTATTTACTTTATATGTTTCCTGTCGATGTCTCAGTGCTGGGTTTTTAGGTCTCAGCTCTTTTGACATTTTAGGGTTGTCAAACTGGCAACTCACTCGAATCTAGTCAACAAACTTATGGGTCCTTTTTGCCACGAAGTCTCTCTCTCTGGGGAACTCTTTTAACAGTTTGACGCCAGCACTCATCAGACAAAAACAAACAAAACAAAAATGTTTCACTCAAGGAAAGGGGTGAGGCAAATAAATAAACAACGAGAACAAAAGCACCAGCTCACGGTAAAAAAACAGAACTGTTATTAAAGGAACAAATTCTGCCACGGCTGTCTGGACATAATTAATCAAGATAATCCTTTTTGTCCTTGCGAATTATCCCCACGTCGGTCCGAAGTATTGTAATCGTATTTGTGACTTTGCTTCTGTCAAACCCACGCTGGAAAATGCCACTTCTGCCTTCAGTGAATGACAGCCCCTGAGGCGGGTGATCTCTTCTAGCGGGTCACTTGTAACTTCAGAGAACCCGGCGAAGATATAAGTGGAATAGTGGAGGGATGAGAGATTCATGAGGTACGAACATTAGAGACAAAAGAGGAAGGAGGATTTGGCGAAGAAGAGCCGAGTTAGTGTTCCTCCTGAGGAAGGAGAAGGGGGGGGGGGGAGGACAGTTTGTGAAGTCGTCAATAATGATGTGACTTTCTCCTCCTCCTTCTTCTTTTCCCTCCTTTCTCAAGTTATCTCCCATACGCGACACATACCGAGTAACAAGAATTAGCAAGGAAAAACGGACATCTGCTATGGTAAGGGCGAGAGCAATGACAAATGAACTTTAGAGCAAAATATAGAGAGAATCCCATAATCAACTTTGATATTGTTAAGACTGGCGACAAAATAAGAAACATCGTGGGTGTTGGTCATACCCAGAGCCCAGCTACTATTCTGATCACAGGGTTAGAGTATAGCCTTCACCGAATATAGACTATATGACAATATCTAGATAGTCACGCCTATACCAATTTTTCACATAACTGCAGTTATCTCTCAGGAATACTGACGATAACTACCTCGCCTGTTATTGTGAAAGTTTGATACAAAACAGCATTTGTTCTCTGGGGAATTGATTTCAGCCTAACTTTTCACAGTTTCACGCACAGCAAGAATCATTATGTTTACAGTGTTAAACGAAATTGAAATGAGTATGATGTCTAACTTTTCATTAGCATAATGACTGGCGTCAGTGGCCAGGTACATGAGTCTGCCTTACTTTGTTGGAAAAATATATAGATCTATATATTAAGGCTATGATTGCTAAATGTGTTGATATATTAGTGTTAAAGTAAACTTATGTGACCTCAAGGTCAGTAAAATTCGATTCCTCGGCGAAGCCCATTTTAACACCCGAGTTTGTTTTTTTTTTTTTCAACGGTTCGGACTACTCTTGTTGTGGATCTGGATTTCGTTTTGGATTTGAATTTGGATTTGGGTTTGGTTTGGATTGGGTATTGGGTTTGAGTTCAGGTTTGGGGTTGGGTTTTGCATGTTTATCACCAGCCGCCATGTAATAAATATTTCCCAGCAAGCTGTGAAAATGAGCGAGTGTCTTCACTAGGACTGCCAGGTTCGTAAAAGACTTTAAAGCTCTAAGAGCTTAGGTTTTTCAAAACCTAAACAAAGCAAGCGAATGAAAGACAGACAAAATTAATAAGTAAAAAAAAAAATGTAGTTGAGATTTTCTTCCCAGGTGAAAATTTAATAGGACTCCCATTCGCATCTCGAGAATAATATCACTCTCTGAAGAAAATAGTCAAGAATACCAGGGCCGGGAGCTTAACTTTTCATTCACAGCAGATCAGTCCAATTACGGTCTTTTCGCCATCAGTAACAAAAGGTTAAAGGATTACTCGACATTCTCGTCTTGGTGGAAATTCACTTTCGATTACCTTGTATTGTCTGGACCTCAATATAATCCTGACTCAGAAATTGTCCATCTCAAAACCATCATAAATGCTGGTATGATAAGAGAGAGAGAGAGAGAGAGAGAAGGGGAAGACAAAGAAAGAGAAAGAGAGAGAGCAAGACAAAAGTATAATGACAAGCAAGATTTTCGAAAGACAACCTAATACTCCTATTGACTTCATATAAATCAAGACGGCCATCGCCAGAATTCGTCGTGGACTTAAAACTCGATTGTAGGTAGTCGCACTAAGGGCGGAATATTCTCACCTTTTCATGAGGTACTGAATTCTTTCCACAGTTCTTTCTCCCCCCCCCCCCCCAGCCCCACCCCCTCATGTATCCTTCTGTTTTATTTCTATAATATTTTTATTTAAAAAATATATAATATTTACTAATTCTGTATTATATAACCTTGGCAAAAGCAAATTTAATCAAAGGAAACCTAACTTCAGTTAAATATATACACAGAAAGAACAATATAAAAATGAAAATAGAAAGACATTAACCACTAGAATAAATATGACTGAGCTATGATGGGCAACATTTAACCTGGTAAAACAAGAGACACTTTTTATGAGCCAGTGCCAGTTTTATTCTATAGGAATGTAAATTATCAGCGACCGTGATGTTATATCTATTGAAAATTAGTTATCAAATGAAAATTTGTATTTTATAGTCATTTCTGTATAATTAAACTTTCTCTGGCATTCAATATAATTGTATTGTATCATATCTCAAATAGCGAGTTGTAAGGGGTTATTAACTTGCCTATTATGCTCTGGAGAGAGACAGGTCACATTGGTTTGTCCGTGCAAATAAAAGACTCATTTATTTTTCAATAAAGACACGTGGACCGTTGAAGTAATACAACCCAACAAAAACTCTGCAGTGTTAATGAGATGGGTTTTTTTTTTTAACCTTTTGGCAAAGTGTTTTTAATCTTTATCTCATGACAACGATTTTTGGTTTTGTTTGTAACCGCGTTTTAAGAATTCCAGGTTGTTATTCTTGCTAATAGACTATGCGTTTTTCTGTTTCGTTTTCTTTTTCTTCACGAACTGGATAATTGAAATTTTTTTTAAAAAGTTGAATTTTCATCAGCATTCAGAGCTTGCAGTCAAAATAATTGGCCCGTTTCTGTCACGCCTTGGCTGTTCTGTGTGGGAGAATAGTGCTATAAAAAGTAACTGGTCCATGATCAAAGGATATGTTACTGTTATGCAAATACAGAGCATCTGTTAAAGGTTGGGCAAAAAATAATTGAACTTCACAGTTTAACGGACGCCCATTTAATTAACTTCTATGTGGTGTTTCTCTTTGACACAATTGAATACTTGCCGGTAATGATACATTCCTTAACGGTAGGAAAAACAAAATTCAAAGAGGACCACTCTTCTGACTGCATTGATGAATAAATGGCAGCGCAGCTAGCGACATTAAAATTTTCCTTGTTCCTTTGCAAGGTGGAAAGACAAAATCTGATTATTTGACAGAGAATGAACGGCCCAAAAAAAGACATTGCAAAAATGGCCGAGCTTGCACAGCTTTTAATCTTACGTCAAACCACATGAATTCATCATTTTTTTTTTTTTCTTTTCCTTTTTTTTTTTTTTTTCTCTTCAGGTTTAAAATACATTCTGTTTTCTCAGCTTTGAGATTAGAACACTTCATCCCAAGCCTAGGTCTAGCAAACGTCTCTTTTCACTCCCTGATGTTGATTATTCACTATAGATTGGGGCAGTCCATTGATGTCAATAATTGTTCACCTGAATCTCTGCCAAAAATCCTGATGTCAATTGTTAAGTTAAACCTCTGTCAAACCTCTGATGTCAGTTGTTCACTGTAGGTTGCGCTCCGTCTAATTGTCGATGACAATTGTTCTTTACAGTCTCCGCCTGCTCATTGATGTCGAGTGAATTGTAAGGAGTCAGTTCACTATTTCTGATATCAGTTGTTCAAAGAAGTTTCTGTCACATGCTGTCACCCTAATGGCTATCACACGCCGTCAGGGTGAAATTCAGTTCGTTCCATAGATACAGATATTGATTCGCTCTTACTGATGCCAGTTGTTCACAGCGTTTCTTTCTCTTTCCTGAACTCAACTGTTCACTGTAGATTATGTCGCCACTTTAGTGTTAAGTAATAATACACATTCATTTCATTGTCTGATGTCAATTTTACTTCTAATTTCTACCTTCCTACGTACCTCAATTATTTCCTGAGAGATCTACTCACTTCCTGATGTCAGCAAACCTTTTTTTTTTTTTTTCTCAATCGGCCCGGTAGTTCATATTCGACTAAGCAAAAACCAGGAAATCCCCAGCGAAGTGTTTGTACCCCCGTGCTTGAAAAAGAATTCTCACTTATGTTTGTTGCTTAAAATAGAACACTCACGGATGTTTGTCACCGCCCCACCACGAGATCCGAGAACAGTTGTCACTGGTCTCGGACATTTTTATAATTATGTTTTTCTATGTCTGTGGTAGTGAACAGTTTGCAGTGTTTCTACCCTCCTACTAAAATTAGACGGGGATTTCCAGCCGTTCGCTTGGTCGAAACAAATCTGTTGCTTTCCTTTGAGAGACACATGAGGTAAAAAACAACAACAACAAATTTTTCTTTCACAATTTTCTGTTTTGGCATGTTTCTAATACAAGATGCAAAAGTGACTTTATACTCTTTACAATGCTTGTTTTATTTCTCATGCTTAGCAAGGGAAGGCCATTTAACTGACTGAAAAAAAAAAAAAAGCATTTATGTTAAGCTCCAACACTCACTGATCAATATGAAACATATGTGGATAATCCAGTGGAAAAACCACTTAATTCACATTTTTAAAATAAATGAGCGTTATAAAGCACACAGCCAAGATTTGTTAACAAGAAAAATAATTCGGGAAAACCAGGTGAGTCCCACTAAAAGGGTACACAGTGAAAAACTTCAGATTTTAAACTTCAATTTTCTCCCTTTGTAGAAAATGTGACTTACCTGGTTTTGCCAGTGGAGGCTTCATGTGTCTTCACTGGTCACAGTTTCTTTTTGCCCCACCTAGATGTCAATCATTCAGTTAAATTATTGCTCATTCATGTCACATTACAGCTCAGGATTGGCACGGCTCACAGTCGTTGTTAGCTGTTCTTCCTTGTTCAGCGGCAGTTAACAAGCAGGGTTAACAAGCATATCCTACTTTAGGATAACATTAAGTTTGTACCTGGCACATAACCCAGACTATTGTGTTTTTCTGTGATGAATTTATATTTCTTTTGTTAAAACATGGTGAACTGCTTGACCCCGCCATGATACATGAACGCAGAAAATACTGTGGTTTGTCCCATCTTTCTTTATCTATTTTCAAAGAAGTCAAGAAACAGTAAAGGCCAGAGGTTATGAATAGATCAGGCGTGAGAGTAGATCAGGCTAGTTTTGAGAAACATAGGTTCTGTCTACTCCTTGTTCAATGTCAACTGGTCAGTTACATCTCGACCTGCGTTTTCAATTGTTATGTTCTATTTACTCAACGACTGCAGTATTGGAGGAAAGTAACGCACTTTAAGTTAAGAGGGGTATTTAAGTGAGAGGGGTATTCATCGTCAACATCTACACCATAGAAAGCGCCACTGTGTTCGCGACATCACTCCATGCATAGCTATGCAATGATCCATGGAGAGGTGGGGATGTCAGTTGTCATTTTTGCACAGTGAAACCTAAGGAGATGGCAGTAAAGTCATACCTGTGAAAGATGAATAAAGATCCCATTTCCGAGGTTTGAAACATTTGAGGAAAGGGGGGGGGGGGTATTTTCATCTTATACACTGTCTTAATTCAGTCTACAAGCAAGTAACACTGTATTTTATCTCAGAAATATGGAATAGAAGGGTAGAATATTCCATTCTTTTAAACAGAGAAAATGGTCTGTTAAACTGTCCACTAGTGTATTTTTTTTTAAACACCGGTTAGGCTGAATCGTGTTCCTTCCAACAATTTCAATTTATGCTTACATAAATAAAAAGGTAGGCCTTTTCATCAAGGCTGCAAAATTTGTAAATCGCTTATGTCTATGGAGCTCTGGTGTTCAGAGACAGCGCTTTAAGGAAAAACAAATATTGACAAAATGAGGTACAATAAGCTTTATTGATTCACGGCAGGAAATTATTTCTAGAAAATATTCCTTGCAGGCAGGATATTCTCTCTCTCTCTTTCTCTCTCTCTCTCTCTCTCCCTCTTTCCCCCCTCTCTCTCTCTTCTACTCTTCATCTCTCTCTTTTTCTCTCTATCCGTTCCCCCTCTTTATCTCTCTATTTCTTTTCCTTCTCTCTCTCTTTCCTCGGTCCCGCTTCTCTCTTACTCTCTCTCTCTCTTTCTCTCTGTCTCTCTCTCTCTCTCTCTCTCTTTCTGTCTTCGCCTGTCTGCTTCTCTATTTTGTAACATGATAAAACTAAGATAAGATTATTGGAAATATTGTTCCCTTAAAAATTCTCAGAATAGAATTATTTATCTACAATAGACTAGGGAAGAAAACCTCAGAGGTAAGGTCAACAAGGTAAGAGATGTACAGAAGAAGGAATCGGCACAAAGAGATGGTACTGGAACAAAAGAACATATTCAGAAAATGCTAGATTATAGAGCCAAACACAGACTGTGGAGAAGAAGATTCCAGACAGGCAAACAAACCTCCTGGAAGAGATATATAAAATGGAAGATAATAATAATAATAATAAAGCTTATCCCCGTTATTTCAGGCTCTAGGCGCTTTACAATCTATTATTACCCCGACAGACCCAAAGAAGGCACTCATAAACGTTCTCAAGTTTACTGGGAAGCATGCATAGCGGCTGCTAGTTTGGCGCTCAAATCCTTATCAATCTAACAATATCAATCACTCTCCATAGTCGGGTACCCATTCAAACCTGGCTGAAGTCAGGAAATGTGTATAGACTGCCTTTCCCAATGACAAAATGTCGGGACTTGTCAGGATTCGAACCCGGAACTTCAGATCCCGAGTCCGACGGCCCAACCGCTAGGCCACCGACACCACAGTAATGTAAAATGATGTAAGTCGGAGCAATCATTTATAGAGAGAAATGTTAGAGTTTGGAAACAGTGCAAGATCGAATTGAGCAAAGATCTCTACCCGGACAAGATGGTGGTCTATGTTAAAAACAATAATGATTATGGAAAAGTAATGCTGACAACGATAACTGTAATAATTCAATTAAGGCCTCACATGTTATAACGGATAGACGAGACATTCCATGGAGCTGAGGGCACTCGAGGCTTCAGCTTTTAAATCGTAGATTATTTTTGTTGTTGTTGTTGTTGTTTGTATTGTTTTATCATGTCACTCATATTGGGGTTTGTTTCATTTAGATGACAAAAACTAAATAACCAGATAGAATAAAGTAGAACTCTCCTGGTGAAATATTCTCAAAGGAAACAATGTAAAAAAAAAAATGATTAAAAACGATAAAACGTTGTCAACAACCCGGGCATGATGATGGTCAAGCTGATGATGATGATGATGATGATGGTCCGAAAATTTGGCGATTCAACATCAAGAATTTATTTATAAGTGTTATTTGCTTTTTTCAATTTTTTTCTAAATTATTGTGTTAGTTGCCGGTTGGACAGTCTCTTTCTATTTTATAAAATGATGATGATGATGATGATGATAACAAAGCGGCATGCATCTGTTGTGATGCACTACGGGGGGTTGTTTTGATGCTAAGATTTTCTTTCTTCAACGTTTAAACTAATCAAGAATTAGCGCAGATAAAAGAGAAACATTACTCCAGTGCTCGCCACTCTAGTTAATTGGTTCACTCTTAGCTCAGAGATTGCAAACAAAATGAAGTTAACACGGGGTAAATGAAGACGTTGTGATTATCTGATGCTCCTGCTTGCTCTAATGCTCTAAATACTGTCCGCCAGTTCCTGAGATTATCTAGGAGAGAAGACAGAACATCAAGACATTAAAGTTAACTCTAATGGTGGCATATAAATCACATACAGTGTTTACGTAGTGACATCTGGTCGTGTACTAGAAATGACCCTATATGCGACAAAGTCCCAATAGCAGGACGACGTGAAACCGTTTACAGTGGTAGGGTACATTCTTTTTAATTAATTAAAAACTGGGAACTAGCTGGTGTCCCATTGGTGACAGGGCTTTCACAAACTCTTATTAACAGTCACATGAATTATTCGTCAATATGTGTCACTAATGTGTTGCTTTACGAACAAAGGCCTCTGGCTAATTAAGTTTTCTTGTTACAGCTTTTTGTTGATCTTATGTTTGTGACTTGAACGTGGCGGCCTCCACACATGTAACCATCAGTCACAATATCAGGTGAAATTAATGGGTTAATAAGTAAGTCTTCTGAACAGTCATGCCTTTCCAAACGTTTAAGGTTAATGAAACAAATAAAACATTTGAGGTTAAGACGCTAAATCTGCTCTGCATTCTATGACCTGTCGTCTGTTCCTCTTTATCTTTCTGTTCTTGCTCACCTCTTCTTTTTTTTTTTTTTTCCTTCTGTCATTCTTCATTCCATATGTATTTTGTTTTCTTACATTGCTCTACTTTTTTTTTCTACTCTCCTGTTCTTGCTCTTCCTATAATTGTTTATCACTAAACTACTTTAAATTTATTTTAATCAGCAATATCTCTCGCACATTAGAAGTTTGTAGAAATGTCTTGAAGTATAAGATGTAGACTTTTTTAAAATGATTATTTTGATGTAGGTGATTTTTCAATGACTTCAATGTTATTAAAGTCGGATTGTCTTCTTTTTGTGTGTGCTTAGTTTGGTGACAAGATTTTTTCTTTTAATGGATTCAAATTTACAATATGGAAATCTTATCCAGACAGCCTATTCCCTGCCTTCTCTTTCGAAGCTTTACTGCCAAGGTTTCTTTTTGTCTATAACGTACACACGATACCTGCGAAATACATCTGAAAAATCGTGAAGGCTAGACATCGGACTTCCTTACCCAAAAAGCCAGAGGACCACAGTGAGTCACTGGAACCAAAAAGCCAGCAGATTCTTAATCGTTAAGACTCAACCTACGTCGTAACTTTTTCTCCGGGAAGCAGACACCTAATCTTTCAGCCATGGCCCCCACCAGACTGATAACTGAACAAACTCAACGCATTAAAATAAATGAGAAAAAAAAAGAGAGAAACAAATTAGTTGAAAATTGATTAAATTGATGAATAATCCATTTTAGAGCCTGCTCGGCTACTTCATCACCACGGGAAGAAAACACAAATGTAATGTACAAATGTACGTAGCGATTGCGGCACATTGTATTGTAATATCATTATTATAGTTTTTTATGTAACGTGTTCGTGTTTGTTATTTGTAATAGTGTATCTAGTCCTTGTAAAAATAGGAAGAGAAAACTATTGTTTCAAATCGAATGAATGGTTGGTATTTCAACTGCCTTAATACATGACGTACATCCCGCATGACGTACATTCACATGACGTACACCCTGGTTTGGGAGCTGTCATTGGTTTTCCGTCGCTACAAGTAAATGCTAAAAAAAAAAAAAATATATAAGAGTCAGAAAAAGGCTTCTAGCATCAGTATTTTCATATCCCATTCTGGTGTACACCATCATTTTCAAAATCAGGAAATGTTACACCATACCAGCCTTGAATTCGCAGCAGAGCAACGCCGACAAGCCAGGAAGGACAACGCCAACAGATCCCCAGTTGCTGCCACCATCCCCTGCCCACACTGTCAGCGAACCTTCAGAGCTAGGATCGGTCTGACAAGCCACCTAGGCATTCACAGATCAAGAGACCCCAACCTCCTAGAAGGAGATTATAAAGATCGTCCTCGTCGCTATAACGGACGAACACATGATTAATTTATTTGTTCGTAATGAACTGTGCTTTCGTGGTGTGTGTTTATCATGTTGTTTTTTTTTGGGGGGGGGGGGGATTTATTTTCTTTGTTTTTTTCACGTATCAGTGCTGTCCTTTCTTCTCTCTCTCTCTCTCTCTCTCTCTCTCTCTCTCTCTCTCTCTCTCTCTCTCTCTCTCTCTCTCTCTGGCTTTTACCTTTATTTTGTCGTTCGTGGTTAAAATAGATCCAAACCGGAACAGCTATTTCCCTCCGGATTATTTGCGTATTGTCTCCGTACATAGTGTGGTTATTTAATAGTCAGCAGAGGTTTACAATGGGAAATAACTGTTGTTTTTAAACAAAAGAGAAACTTTTAACATTTTACAGGTTCTCTCCCTTAAATTTGATTTTTTTTTTTTTTTGTTGTTGTTGTTGTTGTTGTTGTTGCATTCACCCCTCGAGAAACTGATAATTAGAGAATTAGAAGGAAAGAATGGAAGAAAGAAGAAAGAACGAAAAGAAGAAGAATGGAAAAGGGAAGATTTGCTTCATTATAGCTGGAGTATAAAAGTTGATTGTTCTTCAGATCTGTGCCAGAAAAACTTTTTCTTTTAAATAGTTTCAGTTCTTGAAGATGATTAATTATTCTATCACCTATCTCTGAAGAGAGCAAAGATGTGTCGAACTGAACTCAATACACTGGAAGACTAAGGGGGGAGAACTACAGATGTCCAGAATCTATTATTTTCAAGGTTCTGGTCCTTGGGTTTAGTTCCGAGAATTATCTGTCAGAGGATGATCCTCAACTATGCCATCTAAAGAGATCAAAAAGGAACAGCTGCTGTTATCAAAGGTAATGATTTAAATCAATATCTTCACCGAACAATTGCCACAGAAATCTCTCAATACAAAAGTTCAGGGTTTTTTTTATTTATTTTTTTTTTTTTTTTGGTCGTGTTGATAATGTATACTTATGTGGGTTTTTCCATCCTTAATCTAAAGTTATGAATTTTAATCCAGTTGGATTCTTAGAATTACTTTTCTCGTTCATCTTATAGCAACTCGAATGTATCTCATTTTCTTATTCTGTGATCCATACATCTGTCTATCCATCCATCCATGCATCCATCAATCCATCCATCCATTCACCCATCTATTCATCCTATCCATCCATCCATTTATTTTTCCATCCATTTCACCCCAGTCCATCCATTCATCGGTTCATCCATCCATCCATCATTCATGCATCCATTTATCCATCTATCCATTTCTTTATCCATACATCAATCCCTCCATCTAATGATTATCATCATCCACACTCTGTCACCAGCAACACTGACAGGTATTCCAAGATCTCTCATCCATTCTGTCTCTCTGGCCAATCTGTTTGGAATCAAAACAAGACAATGAGCTGTGGATAAATGAAACTGTTCTCTGTAAAATACATAAATGGTTGAAATAATACAATTGTATTGTCATAGATAATCATCTGTCCCACTACATTACAGAGCCATGACATTATAATAATAATAACCGAGAGCCTTTATATAGCGCTTATCCCCGTAATTACGGGCTCTAAGTGCTTCACAATCTATTATCACCCCCAACAGACCCAAAGAAGACATTCACAAACGTTCTCAGCTTCCTGGGAAGAACGCAAGGCGGCTGCCTGTTAGGCGCTCAAATCCTTATCAATCTAATAATATCACTCACTGTCTATAGTCGGGTACCCATTCAAATCTGGAAGGAGTCAGGAAATGTGTGTAAATTGCCTTTTCTAAGCACAAAATGTCGGGACCAGTTAGGATTCGAACCCGGAACTTCAAATCCCGAGTTCGACGACCCAACCGCTAGGCCATCGACACTACACCATTTGATACAAATGAGAATTTTTCTGATAACATTGTTTTCTTGAATCGTATTTCCACTTTGTCTTATTCTCTTGTAACGTTTGGCATAATTCCTTATTATTATTTTATTTCCGAGGCCTCAAAAAAAAAAAAAAAAGAAAAGAAAACAAGTGTGGAAGAAAAATAGATAAAGAGAAAGAAACAAAAAAGGTAAGAAATAATGACCGAAAGAAAGAATAAACTAAGGAAGGAATGAACGAAAGAAAAAGGAGAAAACACTTTTAAAAAAAAGAAAGTAAGAAAAAGTTTTTACAACATTACAGCTAAGTCAAATAAACATAAATGACACGTATAATGATGATAATATAATATTGTTCTAAACAGCCTTGTTGTTGTTGTAGTTGTTGTTGTTGTTGTTGTTGTTGTTGTTGTTCTTCTTCTTCTTCTTCTTCTTCTTCTTCTTCTTCTTGTTTTGTCGCTATATCCTGACTTGTAGGGGATTATTTTCCAACAGCCTGAACGGGGATGCCGATGGGAACCTGGGCAGCCTGGTTAGCATTGTTGAAGAGGCCACCGTTGCCTAGGAGACTGGAGAGTATCAAAAGCTCTATCAGAGAACTGGAGCCGCCGCCCAAACCACCGCCTTTCTTGTAACTTCCACTTGAGTGACCACTGCTGCCGGCATCGTAATGGTGGACGTGGATAGTCTTACTGGGTGCTCCACTGTGGATACATGGATGGATGGACGGATGGATGGATAAAGGGATGGATACATGGATGGATGGGTAATTAGATGAAAGGACGGATAGATGGATTGATGGATGGATGGATGGATGGATAAAGTGATGGATACATGGATGGATGAGTAATTGGATGAAAGGGCGGATAGATGGATTGATGGATGGATGGATGGATGGATGGATGGATGGATGGATGGATTGGTAAATTGATGAATAAATAGATGGATGGATGGATGAATGGATGGATGGATGGATGGATGGATGGATGGATGGATGGATGGACGGATGGACGGATTGGTAAGTAGATGAATAAATAGATGGATGGATGGATGGATGGATGGATGGATAGATGGATGGATGGATGGATGGATGGATGGATGGATGGAAGCTTGAATTGCTGAATAGATGTATAGATGTATGGATGGATGGATGGATGGATGGATGGATGGATGGATGGATGGATGGAATGGTGAATAGATGAATGGATGAATAGATGGAAGGACCGACGGATGATTGGATTAAAAATGCAAATGAAAACTCAGGTGGAACAAATCAAGTAAAAGTTTACCTATACATGGATCCGTCAATCACAAGTGATGTTGTTACTGAAATAAATAAAAATATCTTTATTACCATTCTAGCATGACTTGCATCAACTGTCTCAACTAGAAAACATTAACACACAAATACCGCGTTACACACAAATAATATCCGTGGAGGCCCGGGGTTTATAAGTAGGTTCTCTGCTCCCACCTGCAGGCGGTGTAAGCCCACCATCTGTAGGGTGTCTCCCAGGGAGTGCCATCCTCGACATTCCAGAGGAGACATCTCCTCTCTAACTCTCTCTCTCTCTCTCTCTCTCTCTCTTTCTCTGCCTCTCTCTCTCTCTCTCTCTCTCTCTCCTTGCTCCTGTCTGCTGTCCCGCTCTCTTTCCTCTCTTCTTCTTGACGTGCAAACATTATCTTATCGTATTTGACACAATATGGCCGTGATCCTGCTGATTTGTAGTTAAACTCCAACACAGCCCAATCCAACACACAAACATAATATAGCCATAATTATACCGATGTACTGTTATATAAAAGGTTTAAACCAACCAGGGGACAGAGATATTGATGATGGTGATGATGATCAATGAACCACATCTTTTTGGTCAGTTCTATGCGTATGTATGTGCCTGTATGTGTATTTTTTGTTCTGTGTATAGCCTTTCAAATCCATAGGAAGTAGGATTATCTCGGCTTTAAGTATGTGTCTTCTGGTGAGAGGATTTTTGTAGGAAGAAATCTGGAAAATCGAAATTTTCTCCGGACAGCCATGTCGTGCCTGCTCTTCATCCGACTGTTGTGGACTTTTTTCCTTGCATAACGTACTTACGAAACCTCCGAGGTTTATTCGTCCTTACCCCCAGAAGGCTAGACGTCATGTTTTCCCTACCTAAAAAGCCGGGGATCATAGAAAGAGTGATGAAAAGCAAGCAGGCGCTTAATATTTCCCATATTCCAATAGGATCCAAACCACGACGGCAGGAGAACAAACGCACAAGCTATGGGCCAGGGCGCCCATCCCACCACCCTCTTCTGGGTACATGAGTAAGAGAATCTGTCAAACTAAACTTAGCACAATAAACAAAAGAATAGAAGAAAATGGTCCAAAAAGTGTGGCTAGACAGTTTAATTATCTAACCCTTGCCATCTCGCAAAGCCGAGATAATCCAACTTGCTTCGGATTGGCGCTTACTGAAAAGAATCGCAAGGTCAACTTTCCTGCAGAGGTTGGACAACTCTGTGACAGACGTTATCTGGCTGCTGCTAGAAGGATGCGGAAGTTTTACTTGATAAGGAGATGAAGAGAAGGAGATTGTTACAGGGATATGTTGTTGATGTCGGAAGCTTGTCATAGGAATATGTTGTTGATGTCGTAAGCTTGTTATAAGAATATATTGTTGATGTCGTAAGTTTGTTATAGGAATATATTGTAGATGTCGTGAGCTTGTTACAGGAATATATTGTTGATGTCGTAAGCTTGTTATAGGAATATATTGTTGATGTCGTAAGCTTGTTATAGGAATATATTGTTGATGTCGTGAGCTTGTTATAGGAATATATTGTTGATGTCGTGAGCTTGTTATAGGAATATATTGTTGATGTCGTAAGCTTGTTATAGGAATGTGTTGTTCATGTCGTAAGCAAGTCATTCAAGTCAGTCTGAGTCCTTTGTTTTATCAGAAAGTAAAAACTGACGTCAAATTGTTATAAACAAAAGGTTCTAACTTGAGATCTTTGCAGATTTTTCCTACATTTCTATTAGTCAGTTTGACTTAAGATGGTGTCACAGTGCTTATTTTCAGCTCTCATTGAAGGTGTTGGGGGAGGGGGGGAGTCAAATTCCCAAATTTTGGACTTAACGCGTAATGCTTGCGACACGTAAACTAATGGACAACAGCCGAGAAATATTAAAAAGATCAAAAACGATATTCATTATTATCTAGATCTTGGGATTAAATGTATTCGTTTTGATGGTAAGGGGCAGCATATAAAGTAGAAGTGGTATAGTGGTAGTATTAGTAGCAACATCATCAAATTAAGGAAGCCATGGCAATCACAACTGTTGAAGAAGTAAGAACTGTTTTATGTGGTAATGGTGATGTTCCTGGTGGCTGTGGACTTGGTAGGAATGGTAAGGAAGACATAGAGAGAAAAAGAACATTTGTAACCAATTAAACATGTGATTTTATCCACCGTTTTTAACGACCCTGTTACCTTTATTTTGTAAACTGTCTTCTATTTTTCCACTATTCTAAGTGTTCTATGAACTCCTATTTGGCTACAGGTTACCCCCTCCCCCTTCCCCCCTTCCAGTGGGGGCCAGGGGTATATAAGTAGATTCTCTGGATGGATGGATGGATGGATGGTGGATGGATGAATAGATGGATGGATGAATGGATAATGGATGGATGAATAGATAGATGGATGAATAGATGGATGTATGGGTGGATGGATGGATGAATAGATAGATGGATGAATAGATGGATGTATGGGTGGATGGATGGATGAATAGATGGATGGATGAATGGATAATACACCTGCAGGTGGTATAAGCCCGTCATAGTGGAGTGTCTCCTATAGAGTGCCATCCTCGACATTCTCTGGGAGAAATCTCTTCTCTCTCTCCTTGCTCTGTCTTCTGTCCCGCTTTCTTTCTTTCTCTTTTTCTCGATGTTGTAACTGTATCTTACCGTGTTTGGCACAATACAGCCGTAATCGTGCTGACCATTCGTTGAACTTAAACCCCAAACCCCAAACCCCAGACCCAAACCCTACATTTTGCCAATCATTTTAAATCACGTTCCCACTCCTTATCACCCATTGTTTCCCATTCTGAAATGGTACGTGTTGCCTTGTGGTCTACACAGTCCTTCTTCTTATCAGCTTTTTACCTTATCTTATTTCGCCATGAATTTTAAATCGCTCTATAAGCTGTCATCGACATTGTTCCATTCGCTCAAAATCGCTCAAAAATGATCAGCTCACCATTATAAATGTTCTATATCAAGATCCGCTATATTTTAGCAGTCGCAAATAAATAAAGCAATTACTACATTATTGCTAGATTTAGTTCAATAGATTTTTTTTAGAGGATTCTCTAAACTACGATTTATAAAACACTTCGTGTGGAATTTTTCGCCCTGTTGCGTATCAATCGAACAAAGGGTGAGGGGGGAGAGAAGAGGGGATAGCTGGAGAGCTGAATGTTATGATTTGATCTGACTTCAAATCCTGCTGTATTACACATTTCGCCACAGATCTAATCCAGCGTCAAAGAGATCAGGTTGTACAGCTGACCAAATGATACCATTCAAATCATCAATTTGACTGTGAGATGAGAATTGTGAAATACGAACTGGCAAACTGAGTAGACACCTAAAGTGGTGGATGGCTTAGGCAAGGTAAAAAATACGTTTGTTATAAACAAGGCCAAATATTGATGGATGGATGGATGGATGGATGGATGGGTGGATGGATGGATGGATGGATGGATGGATCGATGATTGGATGGATGGATGAATAGATAGATGGATGGATGGATGGATGGATGGATGGATGAATTGATGGATGGATGGATGGATGGATGGATGGATGGATGGATTAATGGATGTATGGATAGATGGATGAATTAAAAATGCAAATGAAAGTATGACCATGACTTGGCCAGGGCACAAAGGTTTTATAATTTATAAGTAAATGGGCTAACGATTGGCTATTAATTAAGCAATAATATCTTGTGCAGTTTTCAGAATTCACTTGAGTAACGTCATCTATTGTGAATTTTCTCTAGGCCCAGCAGCTTAAATGTCATCGGCTTTGATAGATTTTGATGAAAGAAAGCTGTGATCATAAAGAATAGAGTAGTCCACCAAAGTTCTGGCAGCTGATTCAGAGACAAGACGAAAATATGAACCAAACCGTCACTTAAGAACCAAGCTATCGAGGAAAAGCGTATTTCAATTATATGCTCAAGATCTGTTATACAAGCAGGTCTACTCAGTAACTCTTACTTCACTGTCAAGTAAAAAAACTGATTAATTGTAAAGTGCTGACTACGCGCTAGAGCATTTTAATCGTTGACCAATACAGATAAAGTAAAACAAAGGTGACTTTATATATAAGTGTCACGAACTTTGAGTGTGAATGGGTGTTGTTTGTGACTTTGTAAGTGGTAATCAGGCGTTGAATACGGACAAGACGCATACAGGAACTGTGAAATAAGAATAGGAATCCTCGACGTCGAAATGATGCAGAATTTATTGCAGGTGATTGGTAATAATACAAACTTCAGGGCAGCTGTCTAACTCCGATGCACATGGCTCTCAATGCATTCCATGTCTTGCTCTCCTCTTGCACTCCGGCTGAGCCTTTATGTAAATATAAATATACGCCAACCCGTCTCGAACCCACTCTCTCTCTCTCTCTCTCTCTATCTCTCTTTCTCTCTCTCTCTCTCTCTCTCTCTCTTCAGTAAAGGTCGTTGAACCCCTTTGAAAAGTAAAGTTTAGGACAATAGCTATATCTTTAAACTGCCAGGGACTGTAAACTGACTATTTCCTCAGTGCCAGCCTTTTTTTTTTTCACTGCACACTGCATTATTCCCTTAATGTCAGACGCTTCCAGTCTACATGTATAAATAAACCACAAGCATCTGCTATTGCAGGGCTGTCATTCTGGAATAGTAAAAAGCGGTGAGCAATCTCTAGTTGGGCATTTTGAGATAGTAAAAATGAAACCACAATCCTGGCAATCGAAGTGTTAACGTTCATCTAGCACTTTAGAGCAAATGTCCATTTTTAAGAGGATAGAGTAGAAGCCTCATTTAAAAAAAAAAAAGGGGGGGGGGGGATATTTGAACCAGGGAAAGGAGTGGGTTAGAAGGTTAACAAATAATCTGTCGACGAATTTGCCGGTCTGAGAGAGTGAGAGACATTTGGGATGAATGGGAGAGAATGTGTGAAAGTGAGAATATTTTGCAAGTCAGCTGCTTTAGTCGATGGTCATGAAATAGAGAAAAATAAAAAAAAAATTGGTCTTTTTAGTTATATCATGGTGGGATTCCGGAATGGTGAAATCTGTCTCTATTCACAAATTCAGCCATCATCACGACCACCACCACCACCCCCACCACCACCATCGCTACCACCACCACCACCCCCACCACCATCGCTACCACCACCACCACCACCCCCACCACCACCACCACTACCACCACGACTATCGCTACCACCACCACCACCACCACCACCATCGCTACCACCACCACCACGACCACGACCATCGCTACCACCACCACCACCACGACTATCGCTACCACCACCACCACCACCACTATCGCCACCACC
>JBCAUA010248883.1:0-20312 GCA_038406235.1 Peronia verruculata | reverse complement strand
GAAGAAAACATTCTCTTTACATCATAATTTATTTATTTATTTATTTATTTATTTATTTATTTATTATTTTTTCATGGTGTACGTTTCAACCACGTAATAAGAGGACTGAGCACAACGATCTCCTACTAACGTCTTCATAGTGTTATTATATGGACCTTTATGGTGATCATCAAAGCAAAACTGTCGACCTCTCGGCACATAAAATGTATTTCCAGTATGTTAAAAAAAAAAATGGCTATTGACATTAAATATAATAATATTTATGAGAATGTAACTTGTTCTTAAAAACCACCACTACAGGAGCGGTGGAGCGGTAACAAACATCAGTGAGTGTTCTATTTCTAGCAAGGCGGTACGAACCACAGACTAGTAAATTAACACAGTCTGTGGTACGAACACTCCGCCGGGGATTTCCAGATCTTAGTCGAATATGAACTGCTTAGTCGAATACGAACTGTTTTGTTGAGAAGCTGTTGATACAGCTACGATGTCTTAAATTTTAAAGATATTTCTGTAAAAGGATAGGCTGCTCTTGAATGCCCCCCCCCCTCTCCCAATCTTCCTGCCACACAAATGGGTTTTTTTTTCAATAAGGTTCACAGTTCGGTGTAATTGCATTTTTTGTTCCATCTTAAATTTAAAAAAAACACTTTTTGTCTAAAGTATGATAATTGCTCTCTCTATTTCTGTCTCTCTATACATAATAATTTATATAATATGCTTTTTATGTGTAAATTGTCCATCTAATTTGGCAATGCAGATAAAAACAATTTGAAATTACCTTAATTTTGATTCATCACTGAAAGTTAAAAATGACACCGAACCTTTTAAATCTAGATGGGGTTTTTGGCCTATTTTATAATGATAATATATGTACAAAAATGTGCAGGAATGCTCAATACAAATTGAAAATTAAAAGAACAAAATAGAATCTTCGCTGTATTTTGAAATAATTTACTTTTCCGGTGTTATGAAAGAAAGTCGAGGACTGCTCAAGACATGCTGAATATGTAATAATAATTCTCTCTTTTTGTCTCTGCAGATATGTCTTTGTGATCGTCAGCTATTTGATAGGTGTGTTTGTTTTTGCTACGATTGTGGGTGAGTACATTACTTAATCTTGAACTTAGTAAATGTGAGAGAGAGACTTTGACCAGTCCCTTGATTCACACACACATCACGAGCGACACTTTTTTAAATTTTAATTTTAAATGAATGTATCGTTTTCTTATTCAAAAGAAACGTTATCACATCGAGCCATCTGTGTGAGTAAGAAGGGGCACATCAATAACAAAATAATTTGTTGCAACGGACAAAAGTCACAAACAAACCTTTATTACAGTTTCAAATTTTCTCTGTGTGCCTTTAGTGTAGGGCAACTCTACCATCTTAACAGCCGATGGCGTCCACAAATTTACCTTAAGATCCACGGCAATTTACATGGACACGAAACTTCGGAGTACATAATCCCCCCCCCCCCCCACCCCACCCCCAGTAATTAAAAAAAAAAACCAAAGAGTCGCAGCAGATTCGAGGATCAATTCTGCCGTCGACCAAGGCCAAAATTGTGTACCTTATAATCATTTCTCCATAATCGTATGTCTTCCTTATATATATTGAAAGCCTTACGGCCAGCGGCGTGTTAGCTTTCGATTACCTTTTCTTTTTTTTTTTTTACCTTTGTACACTTCTTTCTTTTCTCTAATAATTTGTATATAATTCATCTGGCTATATAACTTTTGACCTTGCATATTATGGTCACTGTTAGCGTGTTTGTAAACACCATGAACAACACAACCAATACTTTTTGTTTGTTTGTTCTCTGCGACTTTACAGGTCAAGTGGGCAATGTGATAAACAATAGAAATGCCAGTAGACAAGAGTTTGAGCGCCTGCTGGTAAGTACCTTTTTGTCGTGTTTTATTATCCCCATTACTAGGTAAGTTACATCAGCACAATCACCGCCATATTGTGCCAAACTCACGGTAAGGCACTACACACCAAGAAGAAGAGAGGTGGGCTTTGGAACCTACACATGCACCGGGCACCCGCAAGTCGAGGAGGGAGGGGGGGGGGGAGGTGGACTATCTTAGCGTTACATAGATTTTAAAAAATAACAAAAAGAAGAATTTGTTCGCTGTTTTACTCCTAAGAAAGGTTGGACATAAACTAGAAAGAGTTGACAAAATGTATATATCACCCTATAACTACTGGAATTCAGTACAACAAGGGGAAATATGGAGAGGACAGGCATTCTAAACAGACTTGAGAGCTGGGCCTGCGCATAATCGGAAAACTCCATGGGAGGCAAAGGAAAGGATACGCGACTTTCAACCACCTGCAGGCGGTTATCTCTCAGGGAAAGGATGACCAGAAACCAAAGACAGTGGGAGCACCTGTGTTGAAATATGACTAGTAAAGTTTTTTCACGTTGAAATAAAAAGATCAGGACATGAGGCCCATCACTCGTGCCAAACAAATAACTAAACACCAATAATTTCCTCCTGTCAACATTTCAAGAAATAAAAAAAAAAAAAACAACTGTCCAAAAAGTTTCAAAATCCTAGATGTCTTCCAATAGTGATTCCTTATTCATATGTTCATATGTTGTACAAAACAATTCAGTATGTACTGCATATTATATAAGTTGTTGAGTGCAAATAAGAAATAAGTCTTGTTATATGTTGTAAAGATAATTATGTGCTGAATTGTTAAGTGCCAGCTAAATGAATAATTTATACAAGTGGTCGGTTAAAACAGGATGGAGGATTGGTTTGGGGGGGGGGGAGGGGGGGGAGGAGGAGGAGAGCTCAGCTCTTACTGATGTAATAAAATATTTTTTCAAAACCACAAACACACACTCCCCTTAAGTAAGTATTCTCTCTAACAACCATATCCCCAGAGTCCGAATGGATTACAGAGACTAAAACATTCATTTAATCTATATACGCCAGTTGCTGAAAAAACCAAGACATCACAGAAATTGAAATGGCTTGTTCCCGCCCCCCCCCCCCCCCCCCCCCCCCCAGGATTTCAGAAGTAGTATCTCTGATGTGGATTGCATAGACTCTTGAGATTGTCCATCAGAGGAAAACGGGTCCGAAAGATTTCTAACGTGGCGATGGGGCAGGAGGGGGGGGGGGGCGGGGGTATGTAGAATTTAAGATGTCTATTTTAAAGTTGGAAAAAAGTTTTCAGATTTTTTTATTTTCTTTCGTTTTACAGCTCCTGAAATGAGACGGGCTGGATTTTTTAAAACAATGCTGAGTAGTCAGAAGTTTAAAAAAGCAAAAGGAGGCGCACAAACATACGCCTGCGTTTTCTGTATCAGTTTCACTAACTTCTTTGGCAGTCTTGATACACCACACAAAAAGTGTCGCCAGAGGGGACTGAGTTGATGACAGCTTGCAGACTTTTTTTTATTTTTTTTAATCCCGCAATTGATGTATAGACTCGAAAACTGCCGAACGGATCCGTCTGAAATTTGGCACACAGCATTGCTACATATGGATCTATGTTTCTCTATGTACATAAAACCACCAAAAATATTATGTTTGACGTTATTTTACAAATGCGGTAATAATTGAATTGGCGAGGGTGCTTGATCGGAATTGTACGTTCGATAATATGACGCGTTCAGAATACGTTTTCTTTGAATGACGTTCAGTTTGATCAACTAAAATATCAGCATCGAGATGCGCACGCTTTGCAGTTCAAGTCGAGGGGGTATAGATCCTTTCCACGTTTGTGTTTACTTCCCGTGTTTGGATGCGAATTTTTGGTGGGCGGACGCTGAAGCGAAACGTCATAAGTGATTAACTTCTGTGTTTGAAATGTAAACAATCTATATTGACAAAATCTTCCTCGGAGGCCATGGGATCTTTTCTAGTATATATACACTATTATTATATATATAATGTAGGAGTCGAATAGTATAACGAATTAATAAAGATGAACAGCTGTATAAAAACAACAAAGCTATAAAAATCATGGAGTAAAAACTGACATTTAAAACATCTTTAACATTTTGTAGATCTTAGAGTTTCTTCCTGATTTTGTAGTAGTCCTAAAAAAAGAGATGTTATAAGCATAGTGTGTGTGTGTCCACAGGATGGTGCCAAGATTTATATGCAAACACACAACGTGCCCCACAACCTCCAGAAGCGGGTGCAGCGGTGGTATGACTACGTATGGTCTAGAGGCAGACTGAACGGCTGTGATATCAACTCCCTGGGTTTGCTTCCGGACAAGCTGAAAACGGAACTCGCCATTCACGTCAATCTGGAGACACTGAAAAAGGTAAGGTGCTCTTCGAACAGAGAAAACGGCCTCTCTTTGAAATTCATTTCAAGGCATAGTGAAGAATCAAATGTCTCGCAGCCAGTCAAAATGAGTCGCTGGGCTTAGAAATCGAGAAATCGGGCTTTGAATGTGATGAAGGGGGTCAGACATCGATTTTTTTTTAATTGCAGAAATCGAAAGTGCATTCATCTCTGAACATAACATCGGTCTTACTCTCGAATCATAAATATTTCCTCATTAAAATCAGTTTTTTATGTAAGTAAGTATGTATAGATATGCGTTAGACCGTTGGTTCAAACTATCTCGGAATGTTTCGGTCATTGCAGGGGGGGGGGGGGGGTGTCCCGGCTTGTCTCTTTAAACCAAAATATCTCTGGCTAGAATAGAGCTAGCTCTAAACTGTTGTCACCATCTGAAAGGGGTATAAAATCACATGATGTCGAAATCCCTCCATATGGTGAAAAATCTACACACGTCTCTCATTTTGACTTGATGCGAGAAATAATTATGTAGTTTTAAAGAGAATGAAGATAAAAAATGTCTTTTTCTTTTTAATTTAAATCAAATGCTGACTGTGTGTGTGTGGGGGGGGGGGGGAATAGAGAAGTTATAAGGTGCTTGTATGTTTTGATTGTCTGCTTATGTTGAGATTTGACGGCGATTATTGCCCATGGCATGGATGAATGCTGTTTTGTGTGGGTGGTCTGTGAGATGGTCTAGTGGTATCTACCATATATGAGAGAACGATCCAGTGGTATCTACCCATATATAAGACAGCGAAAGCACTTTTTTCTTTCTTTGTGAAATCGCCTGTTTCCAGAAAATCTCGATAATTTGCTTTTGCGAAGTCCTGTGACACAAAACAAAGAAAATACAGTGAGACGTCCAATAGATTCTGTGTCTTTAGACAGTGTAAAGTTATATATATATATATATATATAGTGAGAGTGAACGGCCAGAGTCTTAGCGATACGTAGGTGTTCATGGAGGTCATAGCAAGCAAGCAGAGATGGATACTGTGTCGCACAAAGGTCGAGATAGCCTCCAATAGGAAAGGTTTGAAAGACGTATACAGAAAACCTAACGTAATGTGTCGTACAAGTTGGCGGACTCAGTAATTGCCTACGTAGAAGTAGGAGTTTCTGAGGCACTTGAGACCAAGATGACGCCCCTTGGATACACTCTAAAACTGATCCGTTTCTGTTTATTCCTACAAAACTGCCCTCTTTATACCGAGTACTTTGCAACCATCACCATCAAGGCCCACTTTTCGGTATCCTCTGTCATATATTAAGGGTTAACTGTGTGCCTGGAGTTCACTTCACGTCTCATCATTGTGACGTAGCTAGTATGTCCACTGTATCGCGTGGCACTTTTATTTTTCAGCATTGGTCATTTAAGATACTATTTTTCAGCACCGGACATTTAAGATACAATGGTTGTGCAAAAATTCCAGAGGGTTTGTTCATATTGCGACGTAATTGCGGGTCATCAAAATTACGGCTGGCTGGTTGGTAGTGTTTGGGGTTTAACGACACATCAGCATGATCGCAGCTATATTGTGTAAAACACGGTAAGATACGTTTATACGTCAAGAAGAAGAGAGGAAAGACGTTTACACGTCAAGAAGAAGAGAGGAAAGAAAGAGGTACAGAAGACAGGAGCAAGGAGAGAAAGAAGAGATGTCTCCCGTGGAATGAAGAGGATGACACTCTATGGGAGACATTCTACCGATGGCGGGCTTACACTGCCTGCAGGTGGAAGCAGAGAACCTACTTATAAACTCCGGGCCTCCGCTGGTCATCAAAATTACTACTATATTGTGCCTCCTTGCACGACTGAATAAGTTTACAAGTTGAGATCTATATGAAAAGATGTGTATGCTAGTATAAACTAATCATGAAAGATTGTAAAGGGAAACTAGCCTTGCTGTTTTCTTTAGCTTTTCAGCCCTTTTCAGCACCCTGACAGGCCTAGGCAATGGCTGCCAACACCTTCATGAGTTCCGTAAAGCCACGATCCCACACACTGAGAAAATTGATGAGTTGTGTTTAGCAACTGTTTTTGTTCATAGGAGATAGGTATATTTTGAAAATCATTTTGTCCTGTCTGGGCAAGTGATCGGTGAAATGACTACAGTTTGGGGTAAATTTACTATCCCTTTACACATGACATCTCCAAATCGCGCAAAATGGAGATAGGACAACATAGAACTGAGCTCGTGATATATGTCCCTGAGGGTTAAACATGGCCCAATGATAAATGTAAAGCTCGTAGCGTAAGGGGGGTGCGGATCCTGAAAATAAAGTTTTGTGACTAAAATATCAAAAATGAGGTTGTCATGGCAACCGGTTGCAAAATATTTTTTCTCTATACTCTTCCTCTAATTTGAGCATGCTGAATCCGAATTTGAAGCGTGAAAAAAAAAAAAAAAAACTCCCCAGTTCAAGCATTTGAAAAAAATCACTCTCAGGACCCGCACCCCCCCTCCCCCGCCCACCCCCAATAGTGTAAGGAAATAAAGAGAAGTTATCAAGATGTAACATGCGTGGCTTATCGTGGTGTTCGCCGTGATTCTCATCATCAAACTTTTGTACCTCCAGAGACAATTGAATACGATCAACACAGCCTCTATTCAGTATTGGGTGGATGCTCTCTCTGAAATTGTGTTGGGGTTTAACGGCACATCAGCACGATAACGGCTACATTGTACACGATACATTTGCGCGGTAAAATTCTGATCAAGGTATATGCAGATAAAATGTAGTCCTGAGCGGACAATGCGTCTATGACTCATAAAAGGATAATATTATTTATATCAAAGGGTATTATATTTATATTCTGATCTAGGTATATGCAGATAAAATTTTAATGTAGTCTTAAACGGACAACACATTTATGGCTTATAAAAAGGATATCAAAACGTATAAAAATTTGGGTTACGCAGATTTAAACGAAGGATGTAAACAAGTTTGCTTCGTCCCCATGGGGATCGTGGCATTGCTGTCAAAGAATCTGCCAGAATGCTATCTTCCTAAAATTGATCATACAAACTAACATTTTATTATTTGGCCATATTTTAAGTTGATCCCTATTGGGCGGGGGGGGGGGGGGAGATAGCTAGTATGTTTTTTTTTATAAAATGAAGAAAAGGGAAAAAAGTACGCTGGCAACGATTGCTGCACCCCAACAGGACAATATTGTAGGCTGGAACGCTCAAGAAAAAACTAACCCTAATCAACTTGGAGAAACATGTCGGTGACAAAATAATCTAACAAACACTTCGAGCCTTTCCAATCTTTCTTTTGAACTCGATTGTTTTAACAAAATAAAAACAAAAATCCCATACTTCTAGTTCCGTTTTGGATTTCTATTGAGATTGGACATGGAAATGCTTCTATGCGAAGATTCTGAAATCACTCGAGATGCTGAATGCCAGCCATGGTCTGAGTTCACTTCTACTATGTCAGGGTTAGTTTAGGCTGAGCAAAATGTTCCTAGACTGGCTCGCTAATCAAAGCTCTTGGTCTTATCCAGTGAAAAATCCAATTGGTGCCAGCCATTTACAAGATATGAGCGTTGATGTTGAGTACATCTGATTGCATTCGGCTTTTATGTACTCGTTTTAGCTCAATATTACGCTTTTACTAAAAAGAAAAAAAAAATAAAGAAATAAAACATTCTATAGATCTACTACCTCCCGTATGATCAACAAAGGACAATCTCACAAGTTTGCTCACAAACATCCCTCTCACACACACAAACACACACTTTCACACACACGCGCATTATATACACTCACCCCCCCCCCCCCCTTGCACACACATTTCAAACACATACCTGTAACCTCTCTCTCTCTCCTAACACATACATCTCTCTCACACCCTACACATACCTCATACATATACCTCAGACACACACACATACACACACACACATACGCACACGAGAAAAAAAAAAAACAAAAACAATTGCCTTGTGTAAGAGAGGAAGAGGTGTGGTTAACGGCACATCAGCTCGACAATAGCTGTAATATTGTACCTAACACGGTGGAGAGAGGAGGCGGTAAAAAGGGGCCCAGCTGGAGGGAGATAATTTGTATTACTAGGTATTATTACTAGCGCGTCAGCGCAATGACGGTGCTAAAAGCCTATAAAGTGGAACATTCTTACTATTTAACCTTTCAGCGATTTACTTGAACTCAAAGACGCTGTCTGTTCATTTGAATGTTCTTGCAATCAATCTAAAGATTGTTTGTTGACTGAGAAAGGTCCTAGCGACAGAGATGGTTTTTATAAGCTTTTCAACCTCCTATAGTGGTGGTTATCTCAGCTGTCCACAACCGTGGTCAAAAAAACAACATAACATTATTGTGTTATGTGTACATCTTGGCTAGCGACAGAGAACGTGTGTTCCGTCATTTAAATAGTCTACCAACCGGAAGGTATCATCTTTACACATCACATAGGGTCTCTAACTCAGTGATAACCGGTCATAAAGGAATATCAATCCATACAATACGTCAAATATGTCAAAAGATCTGGAAAGTTATCATAATCACTTTACACTCCGCTTACTATGTTAATACAATAATATCGATCAGTTTTCCCACTCTGAATGACAAATCACACTTTTTGACAACAGAGAATAAAATCTCACTGCTAATGTGAATATATCAACTTGCCATTCCAAAGGACAAAGTGGACATTTCTTTGTCAATACGGAGTGGAGTCGGTCACTATTAATGGAAAAACGTAGTCTGAATTTCGTAGACGGAAAAACGTAGTCGGAAAAAAAATTGAATGACGGACAAACTGAACGTCTCACACTACAAAGTGAAGTCTATCATTGCTAATGTTGATATGTCGACTCTTCGCTCTGAATGACAAACTTTACATTTGACAATACAGAGTGGTGTAGGTCAATATCAGTGGTAATACATCGATTCTTCCTTCTGAATGACACATTTCACATTTGACAATACAGAGTGGAGTCTGTCTCTGCTAATGTTAATACATCGACCCTTCGCTCTGAATGACAAATTTCACATTTGACAATACAGAGTGTAGTCTGTCTCTGTTAATGTTCATATCGACTCTTCGCTCTGAATGACAAACTTCACATTTGACAATACAAAGTGGAATCTGTCACTGCTAATGTTAATATCGATTCTCCACTCTGAATGACAAACTTCAGATTTGACAATACAAAGTGGAGTCTGTCACTGCTAATGTAAATATCGACTCTCCACTCTGAATGACAAGCTGAATTATCTGATAATACCGAGTGAAGACTGTCATCTAACTAAAAACAGGACATTTTCTTTCAGAAGATTGAAACACTGAGTGGAGTCTCCACTGTAACTGTTACTATAATAATAAATACCCCTCCCGTCTGAGTGATTTTAATATGAGGGGACAAATCTTGACTATCAGACAGCATCTTACTGCACAAGGCGAAAAAAAAAAGACAAAAGATTTCACGCTATCGTACCATACATCGTCAAACACTTTGGACAGCATCCAATAGCGCCGAATGAGGAAAGAGCACAAAAGAAATAGATCCCGGAAATGTGAGCCCGTCAGGTAAAAAAAACACAACAAAAAACGCTCATTACACTTAACGTTGGAATGTCTTCCAAACAGCTCTCATTGATGTAACAAGATACTCATATCACCTATTAGCATAAACTGTCTCTACGCCATAAATATTGATAGCATAGGAATCTTGATATTATTTCAGTTTCATTACTTTTTAAGAGCTAACGAGACATACGGTTTTAGCACACTGTCATTGTCAAACCCTGGCTGTACGGAAACACCCAACAATGCAACTAAAGAGAAAGGCAAGATAGCCAAAGTGTACAAGGTATAGATGATACATAACTTGCTAGAGTCCCTGGCTGTCGGCATTAAATATTATAAAGGTCGGAAAGACAGTACTCTGTTTAGGATCAAACTTTGAAAATAGATTTCTTCCAAACATTTCAGCAGGGAAAGGTTACTCACAGTGGGGAGATTCAAAGACGTTTGTAAACGCGACATGAGAGCAGGTGACATCAACCCAGCAGAATGGGAAGCCACAGCTGCAGACCGCAGCAGATGGAGGCTTGCCGGCAAGATAGGCATCCAAGTAGCAGAGCAGAAGCGAGATGACCAGTAGGAGGAGAAGCGACAGCGCAGATAGCAGAGGGCGGCATCAGCACCCACAGAGCCAGGCGCTGTCTACACCTGCAGCAACTGTAACAAGGCCTGCCGCTCCAGAATCTGACTGTTCAGTCACCGCAGGCGCTGCAACTCTACCATTGACTAATCCAATGCGCATACACATTGTCTCTCGAGGCAGACGGATGCCAATAACAACAGCGGGGTAGGAGTTAAGGTTTAACAGAGGCTTGATGTTTGTTTGTGTTAAGGTTTAACGGCACATCGGCCCAATCACGACTATATTCTGCCAAACGGAGTAAAATACGTTTACACTTCAAGAAGAAGAGAGAAAAGAGAGCCAGGCAGAAGACAGGAGCAAGGAGAGAGAGAAGAAATATTACCCCTAAAACGTTGAGGATGGCATTCCACCGCTTGCATGTCTGGTTATGGTTTTTGTAAGCTTTTCAACCTCCTGAAGTGGTGGGTTATCTCAGCTGTCCACAACCGTGGTCAAAAAATAACATAACACTATTGTGTTTGTAATGGTTTGATGATCGCTAACACCGCCGCTTGCATGTCGGAGCAAAGAAACTTCTTTTATACCCCAGGGCCTCGCGGGGGGCAGGCTGGATGTAACATGTAAAGACGAGATCCTATTATTGGTATACAAATGCAATAACGCCTTACATAGATATCTATTAAGACATCCCTGACCAAAACCCCAGGTTGTCCGGTTGCAATTTCGTAATGAGAACTTAGTTGCTAAACCGCACCTGTACCGGACAAAGTGAATCTGATTGTAACAAAGAAATTTTGATAGAGATTTTAACTGGCCTTTTCCTTAACTAGTGTCCACTTTGGTTGCTTGGCAACGTGTGACAACAAGAAGATAAGGTTGTTAAATATGGCGACGCGGGCACAGTTTGGCGTCGTGGACAGTACTAAGAACGCACCATTCAATGCCTCAGTCATGGGCTGTCTGGCAGCGTAATCTGTACAATCTTAGCTCTGCAAAAATGCGGAAACTTTAAACTGATGTTATTGTACCTGGTTTTCATTTCATATGGGACATGAATCTATTAATGTCTCGCATAATGGAAGAAATGTCCTTGACCTGTTGCTGTTCAAAGAACCGCATTAATTATTTCAACTACATCCTCAAGTCAGAGTTCATGAAATGTACTTATAAAGAAATACGAGGTTCCGTTTGAGGGAGGGAGTAGGAAGGCTGATTCTGTAACCGTTCAAAAGCACACAAAATATTCACTTTTCTCAGAACTCTAAACCAGATAGAACACACTATAGCCAGCTGTTTTCTCTCCTATACAAACATATTGGATTCAAGATCTTAGCCTAAGGATTTCATGTTCGTCTTCTCGGCTGTTATTCAAATCTAACTTTTTGTCAGGCCGGGTTAAAAGACGGATCCTCAGGCTACATTCTTTCCCGTCGATCTATCATGTGGCCACAAGGTTTGAAACAAACCTTATGTCCGTTTTCATTTTCCTGCAGTCAGCACGAAGAACTTTATATCTAGTGATAACTGACCATAATATAATATCGATCTACAGATATCAACGCTGCAGAAATATTGATCCGGAGAAGGACTGGCAAAGAAAATGTTGCCAAGGATTGAAAACGCTTGTTTGTGAAATTTAATCCCTGAAAAGTCCTTTAGCCAAGGAATGACCAGTTACAGGCTCGCACTTTCCAAATGATGTGTTGTTTTTGTAGCTAGTACTAGTAGGCGGGAACTGACATGTCCGAAACATGAAGAAATGACATGATTCAAAGCTGTGACAATCGAGCAATTTCGTTCGACTTTGTTACGATTAAACTAACATGAATTCCTTGTAAGCAATCTGCTTATGGTATGTGTTTGAACATTTGTTGTCCTGCTGTGTTCAGTGTCTATTCTTTGAGTTTCTAGGTCTGGGATGAAGAGAATTGTTCTATATTTATATAATGGCAAAAGGGGCGTTTAGAATTAGCACGGAGTCTATTAATCTACTATCCGAAAAAAAATGCAACTATTTTATTAATGGTGGTTGATTAAAAAAACAACGGTGAATTTCTCAAGAAAAATAGAAGGATATAATTATTTCTAATACAGGCTGTATTACAGGGCTGGCTGGAAACAATAATGGTAAATTACCTACAGGTCAGCAATGAAAATTTTTCCCATTTATAATATTATGGCTGTTTTACATGTGTCCATCTAATAATTGCAACTTTAACAGTGGGAGATCATTGTGCTCAGTCCTATTACTTCCCTTTACCAGACAAAGAGGGATTGAACAAGCAGTGCAAAGAGGAAAAAAAAATCACTTTTGCGCCCTTTGCTTGAAACATACGCCATGAAAATTTTTTTTAAAAAAATGATGGTATCAAATTTTTTGACAATCAGTCTTTTGGATGGCAAACAGTAAAAGGATTTCTTCTCCTCACACTGCTTGCTCAACACCTCTTTTCTCTGGCAAAGGGAAGTAAAGGCCTGGTCAAAATGATCTCCCTTTAAACAAATCCCTCTTTTGGAAAGGGCAGATAATCTGTGAAACGATTTCCCATTCACTTTGAATTTTGAGGAGCAGTTTTGTGTTTGAAATTTCACTAATAACCTTACAGTAGTGATTGGTCATGCTCAAAGTACTTTTCGGTAAACATATGGGCCTTAAGTTTTGTTAGAAACAGAAATGTAATATTAGTTCACAATTCTGCTCCCTCCCATCCTTGTTTAAACGGGTTAACATTTCAGCAAAGATAACGACGTGGAATTGCTGGATATTTCTGCCCTATTCGAATATTTTTAACAAGGGCGTCATGCTATAGAAAAGTACCAACTCAAAAGAATCCAACGTCCTTCCATAGACACCAAGTGCAGAGATATTCCTTATGTAGAATTAGAACCTGGTTTATACACGAGGGTCATTATCAAATAAGGCAGGCACTGGTCTTAGGTTTCTGTTTCATAGCGCATCGGAAAGATTACGTATACATCGCGCCGAATACGGTGTTGGTGACGTTGGGGGTTTAGCAAGATGTAAAATACTGGCTACCAAAGCATTAAAAGGCATTAGTTGGGAGCTATTAAACACTGTGTAAACTACAGCACGCGACAGTGACAAAATATGCGAGACAGTTATAACTATGTGCTATTTTTACATATCGCAGCCGAGATGCAGGCGATAAAGTAATCCTTAAGGTCGGGACGAAATGCAATGCCGCATTGTGTTACCACCAGCATATTGATCCCGGCATAAAACCAGTATAACTTCAAAGGCAAATTTAACTAAAACTAAACGTTTTGTTTTAAGAATTCCCATTTGGATAAGTGTAGATAAAGAAACATCACTATCATTTCAGTCTGAATTTATTTCAAAGTTTGGAGTAGCTTGGTCTTTTAAATGGAGATCGTTTCGCAGATTATTTGCCCTTTCCAAAAGAGGGATTTGTGTAAGGGGAGATCATTTTGACCAGAGTTTTACTTCCCTTTGCCGGACAAAAGATGTATTGAACAAGCAATGTAAAGAGGAAAAAATCATGTTACTGCTTGCCACTCGAAAGACTGACTGCCAAAAGATTTGATAAAATTATAACAATAAGAAGAAAATGTTCACTTTACATCATATTTTTTTTTTAATTTATCATGGCGTGTGTTTCAAGCAAAGGACGCAAAAGTGATTTTTCCCCCTCTTTTCACTGTTTGTTCAATCCCTCTTTTGTCTGGTAAAGGGAAATAATGGGACTGAGCATAACGATCTCTCATTATTTTAGCATCTAAGAGATAGAATTAAAAATTATTCGTGAAAACTTTGCCTGAGTTGATAATGGCTAGCAATTCTCTATGTCAGAATACGGCTGACACGCAGAGAGAAACAGATTAAATATGTTGTGTTGATTTTAGAAACGAATTCAATGTCAATAAACATCAACATTTGAGGGGCGACACGATGAAATCAGGCGCTCGTAAAAATAAGGCGGCCTAAGAAATCGCGTGATTTTCAACATTGAACGAATTTTTCACGCACTTTTTTCCTTCACAGAACCCCTCTATATCAACGTAAAAATGCATTTCAGAGTTATATTTGCTGATATAGATCGAGTAAAAGCCCAAAAATTGTAATTTATCAGCATGGGCTAACAAAGCTTGATAAGGATTTATACTAGGGTTCGGCCATTTTCTCACTACATCCATCTGCATCAACAGATCACCCCATCGTCTTTAATTGCCGGTAGCTCGCTTTCTACTTAAGGTAGAACAATTATTGTTTCACACACAGAAAGGGAAATGAATCAGCTTAACTTTAGTAACAATATCTCCATCTGCTCAACATTTGACGAGAGCCAGATTTCATCGTGTCGCGTCTCATTTTTCTCCATCAGATGTGTATGAGCCGTTTACCAGCCGCATGGCGGAACTTTCTGGAATGGTCGTCATATCAGTCAAGTATTAACCCTCTATTTTTCACTCTTGTCTTTATCTTATTTTATCTGTCAACACGACCTCTCCTCCTTCTCTTTTTTCATTGGCTGTTGTTGTTGTTGTTGTTATTGCTGTTGTTATCGCACTGTTCTTGTTATAATGATATTATTGCAGCAGTGTGAGTATTCGTGTGTTGTTTTTATTAACATATTACTACCGTTCTTGTCATGTTGTTACTGCTAAATGTTGTCATTACTGTTGAAATTGTTATTATTGTTGAAATTGTTATTATTGCTGTTTCCACTGCAACTTTTCTTATCATCTTCATTTTCTATTTGTTCTTTCTTTTTTTAAATTTTAACGCTAAAATGTCTGCCACTTTTATTTAGAGCTTAACTCTGCAACAAATACCGAACAGAGAAAGATTGCACGAAAGAAAAATTGCATGGACTAAATGGAAAAAAAAACAAAATCCTCTATCATTACTTTGGCCGGTAATTTCTGTTGCTAATATGATGAAAATATGAACGTATTAACACATAATAATTTCGTATTCCCATGATGAACTGATTTATTGAATAGTGAATTTTTATCAACACACTAATTCAGCACGGTTACCATGTCGTAGCAAAACACACAGACACATACACACACATTTAGTTATTAAGGACATTCAGATATCACTATTTGTACTAAGTCTGGGAAGATCTAGACCATTGGATAAAAGTACGATGATCAGGAAATTTAAATAGTGTCATTATACACAAGTTAGATTAAAATACAACAACAACAACAACAACAGCAAAAACACTTATGTGATGGAATGATTAATTAAAGAATAATTATTCATTATTGTTTATATGATTACGGACTAAGTGGGGGCTATTCAAGATCAAGCTGATTTGTTAATTGCACTTGATGATTCCAAAATGAAGGGCTTGTTAAGGCTGAAAACATACTGGTACGACAATTCGATAGAAATCGGCCACAAACTCACGGATTGAATTGTTGCAAGGAGGAAAATATAGACAAAACTGACGTTCTAATTATAGTCACATCCGATCTTCGCTGGCTGGCAGAGGTCAGTCAGACTGAAGTACGACAAGCTCCATTTTCTTTGCTTTGTCGGATAAACTTTACTCGCGTGTCTAAAAATGGCCCAGGAGGGGCGCACTATTGCAAAAATTAAAACCGCTTTTTCGCCATCAAATGTTATTTTTGATGACAGATTTGAAATCAGCGACCAAAAATTAGGTACGGATACGGTGATTTTTAGATTTAATGCCTACAAAGCGGTTTATAGATATGTATATATTTTAATTCAACTGTGCCAAACAGAAAAGAAGGCGACAGTCTGACTGATTCACTTTGTTTGCGTTTTCCTCTGACAAGCGCCTACCTTTTGGTGGCTGCTAGTCGGACGTACCAGTATGTTTTCGGCCTAATTCTGTTCAGTTTGATAGCCTCTCCTCTCACGATCAATTCTGCTCAAGCACATCCCCACCTTAGTGTTTGTGTATTCTAGCTCCACATTTCTAGGAAATGAGAAATTGCTCCATCCTAGAAGTTGTTTAAAGTCTCCACGGTTGTATCCATAACCCTCATTCAGTCGAAAGGGTAATAGTTCCTGGTCCGTACCATTATAGATGTATTTCATATAAAGAATGACTACTGTAAATGTGTTTTGTTTTTGTTTTTTGTTTGTTTGTTTGTTTGTTGTGTTAAAGAACCCTAAAAGATGAAATTTCTTTCCCCACTCCTCAGTCTGTTTAACCATGTCTATCCCGTGCTTATTAAATGTTCTTGGAATGTGATTCGTTCCTTTAGATATATATAAAATGGAAGCGTTAAAAGACTGTCTTTTACATTGGTTGTGGATCTAGAATAATTCAATACTCGGATTATAGCTATGGAGGATTATAACTCCAAAATTGCTATCACCCAAAGGTAGCTTTGAGTCCTCCGTCCTTCAAAGAAAAAAAAAATAATAAATCTTCGAAAATCCTAGAATTGAAGACATAATAGACATGCACTGAGGTCACACCAAATAGCCAGGCCGACAATGAAAGGCCCCCCTTCAGTAAAAGTCATTAGCAAACATCATCATGGTTGAATGCATTGCTTTTCAGCTACCGTCTGAGCCCACAGCACAAGTTCCCTGTGCCGAGATCAGACTGCGAGGCTGTAGTCGAGTTCGTGTTACGTTCCGGCAAACAGTGGGGTTTGGACACATCCCGCGTGGCTGTGGCCGGTGACAGCGCAGGTTGGTTGCTCGTGCAGTTCTAGCCTTGCATGTGTAGAAAATTAGCCTTTTTTTTTTTTCATCCAGCTCAGCCACTTCTCTTTGCCAAGTAAAAGAGGTGTTTGTTTGTTTTGTTTTCTTTTGTTTGTTTGTTTGTTTGTTTGTTTGTGTTGGGGTTTAACGACACATCAGCACGATAACGGTTATATTGTGCCTAGCACATTTGGTAACAAGATGTGTAACACGACCATTGTAAAGAATAAAAACAAACAAACAAGATCATTTTTGCTTCTATTATTTGAAACATATGAAGCCAAAAATTATGAAAACTATATTTCACCATGAGAAAATAAAATCATCACATGGTCGAAGTGCTCAGAACGTCTCATGACCCCCTTTTCAGGTAATAATATAAGAACATTATTTTTCCAACGCTTTTTTTTTTTTTCATGCCCCCCAATTCCCAATAAAGGGAAGTAATTTGACCGACAGTCAGCATGGTTCACTAATATCATTTCACTGTTAATAATTGAATTGTTTTCTTTCTTACTATTCTATCGCCCTTGTCGTTGCTATGATGGTACATAAATGTACCATCCTCTCCTGAATAACAGAATATCCAACGATTAGTATGATAACTCTGAAGTCACAGTTATCGTTGAACTCGTCGGAGAGAATGATACTCTTAGAAACCCGTTACTGCTCAATCCCTCATTATACTGTATAATGTTGCACTGCCCTGTTCTTTACTCTGTAACCATCTCTATTTTCACCATTGTTACCTTTGATGCCAGTGTTTATGAAGTCTCAAATCATTATCACACCGTTGTGGTTTGAACTCATAAGATTAGACATTATGATAAAACTTGTTTGTCCTGATAAGAAAATTCTGTTCACAGTTGATGAGACGCACTGTGAAAATTTTCTGTAAATTTACAGTCACTTCCTGTGAAGTTACCATCAATGTAGCGTATAATTTACGGCAAGATTTTTTGGTCTGTAATTTTACGGCACACACTTGCCGTTTGGGGTGTCAAATTTTTGTAGAATGTTGACATCATAGCCTAACAAGTATTTTGCAGTAAGACAACTTTTGCTGTAATTTTACTGCATATCTTTGGCACGTTCAGATCCCAAAGTTCTGCAACATTTTTATATGAAAACGTTTTACAGTGCGCAGAACATTATTATGTAATGTACATCCATACCCACCAAAATATCACGAATGTCATCAAAATGAATTGAAGTAGACACAAGAAAAACAACTGCAACTTGATAAGTATATCGCTGATGGCAGAGATGAATTTTTGCAACGTTTGTTTGGCAACAAATATCCTCTTTTTTTTCGGACATTTCAAGTGTTAATATAGTGGGTGAGCAGAGCCCTTTCGAATTATGTTGATAAAATTAATCATTATCACCGAGTTGTACTATTTTGGGTAAACTTCACAGAGATCTCCATCGTCATCATCATGTTGTTACAGTTGATGCTGTTGCTGGGATGGCCAGCGCTGTGCTGTTTAATTAGAACAACTGAATCACGTCAGCCTTTCTACCATCTGTGCTATATGCCAATCTTAAGAACTTGATCTTTACAGCTATTGTCATCTATATAGTCTCTTGCTGTTTCAATAATCTTTTTCTTATCCTTATTATCATGGTAATATTTGGAAGCGCCGCTGGCATATTTATGTACAACAAGGTATCAATCTTGTACCATCCTGATTCTGATTCTTATACCTCAGAGGGAATCTAGTACTCAGCTCCCCTTAGTTTGTGGTGATCGTTGTTATACTATCTCTTTAGAAAACATTGAATCACATGGCCGTCCTCCTGATCTGCGTACTATGTGTACCTTTGGCATAATTGTTTACAATTTCGAATCTTTTATTTTCACCATTACTATAAGCTTAATATATTTGGATCGACGTATGGCTTCTTTCGGTTATAAATGACCATGAATAATGTGCCCTTGAAGCCCAGATGAACGTTTTCTTTCATACTTGCAGAGGTCAAATAAATGCGAGATAGACATGTCCTGTCCTGTAAACGCTAACTGAACGTGATGTCAAAAATAATTCTTTGATTTTTCCTTCTTCGCGTCTCTTGCCTCCCCACTCTTGGTTTCTTTGCCTCGCAGATAGGTATAGCTATTGTCATCTGCACTATCTGTAACTGTGAGCAATTTTTAACATTTACATTCTAATATTTCTTTGTATGCCTGCTATATGATGACATTGTGGTTGCCTTTGGTTTTCACCCTAGAAAAATCTAATAATAACAATACCATCTCTATCGCAACTCTGTAGGAGGGAACCTGGCGGCCTCCCTTGCCTTACAGTTCCAACATCAGCTCAAACTTCAAGTCCTCCTGGTGCCCTCTGTCCAGGTTCTGGATACTCTAACACCTTCAAACATTGAGAACGAGCCCTACATGTAAGTTTCCGATATTACTTATGAAGCCAGTTTCCATATACGTAACAGACAAACGTTGTCTCGCCCACTTAAGCTAATAGAGAAACAAGCAAGAAAACAAACAGTCAAAGTCTAGATAATGACCATTTTATTTGATGTTTCTTTTCCTCTGCAGCACAGAAAATAGAACACTATTCTTATTTGACATTCAGGTCGTACGTTATAAAATCAAATATACATAAAACAAAAGCCATGTAGAGAACAATTGGTGTAAATGCTCGAGATGCTAACCACTAACAATATTCCGATATCAAACAATCGATCGATAGAGAGTTTAAAAAATATTAGACAATTAATAAAAAAAAAAAAGTTTAAATTTATATATATATAATCACGATGTGGCCTATAAGCATGATCAGACATAATAATACTCTCATACATAGTAATAAATGAAATTCGAACACAAACGTAAGCTCTAATTGAAGAAAATTCTCTTTATAAATAAAGGAATAATAAAAAAAAGGCTTCACAAATTTAAATAAATTAAGATAATTAGATAATTAAGCGATAAAACGGCAATGAACATTATTTGCTGAAGCAAACTGGATATCTTTCGAATTAACTTATGTATAATCATGTGTAAGTTAGTTTACATATTCTGTGAAAGTATATGACAAGTTCTATCCGGTCTGCGTCTGTTTAAAACAACCCAAACAAACAAATGCACAAACAAACAAAACGAAAAAAAAAAAAAGAAAGGTGGGGGGGGGGGGGGGGGGGGGGA
>JBCAUA010248773.1:0-20312 GCA_038406235.1 Peronia verruculata | reverse complement strand
GAGTGAGTGAGTGAGTGAGTGAGTGAGTGAGTGAGTGAGTGAGTGAGTGAGTGAGTAAGTGAGTGAGTGAGTGAGTGGGTGAGTGAGTGAGTGAGTGAGTGGATGAATGAGTGAGTGAGCGAGCGAGTGAGAGAGTGAGTGAGTGAGTGACTGACTGACTGACTTACTGAGTGAGGGACTGAGTGAGTAAGTGAGTGAATGAGTGAGTGAGCAGCTTTGGTGTTTTCTCAAACCAATTTTATAATCATCCTTGACCTATAAATGCTGCCCTTTTTTCGTGATTTTACTGTCTTTTTCATATTATCTCCCCTACTCTCTCTTTCCTGCCTCTTGCTACTGCATTATTTTTCTTTTTTGTATTCCCTTTTTCTCTGTGTTGTATCAAGCTCTTTGCTCTTTTCTGAAATGTCCGCGATTCATCTACAAGAGTTTCCCATTACATCTCTCTTACTTTTCTAATAATGCTTTTGCGAATCACACCTCCTTACATCACATCTCCTCATCTTTTCTCTTCCCTTCCACGTCCTTCCATCTTTTGTGTTTTCGTCTCTCTGTTCCTCTCCTCTGCTACATCGTTCCCATCTTTCATTGGCCCAGCCCTTACTCCTTATCTTTTGTGTGTGTCTAAGGGGTGGGTGCGGGGTGGGCGTTCTTTTTTCTTTTTTTTTTTTTTTTTGTTGTTCTTTCATCCTTCATTTTATGTCTCTTCATTCGTCAAATCTCCCACACATCACTAACAGTTTGTGCTTACTTTCGTCACCTCAAATGACATTTCAAAACAATAAGATTGTGGGAAAAGGTTGTATTAAATATCCATCTCAAATTCTAATTGCCTTTAAAATCTTCACAGAATAAGCAATAAATGTCACGGCTTAAGGAATTATATTTCACTTCTTGAGAATGATTTATTCAGGGAAAAACATTATCGAATTACTGGTTGTATAAGAAGGCAAATTATGAAAGTGCTTCTCTTTAAAACGAAAAAAGTGAATAATTCTGCCACTTCAATGCAGATTTTCAACAAATGTGGGCCATGAATATCTGGTTTTATGTGAAAGATTGATACATGTATTGAAAGCTTAGTTGTTTATAATGGCATTAGAGAAAACCCTAATTACATGACTGGAAGACATCTTTCTGTATAAAATGATCATCATCATCATAATAATAATTCTTCATATACAAAAAAAAAAAAAAAATGATCTTGAAACCTAAAGCTGCCTTGGTTCACTTTTCGTGAATTTGGCGATTAAGACCAAAAAAAAAAAAAATAATAATAATAACTTTCAATGTTGAATTCCAGTTTTCTCAAAGGACTTGCAGATTCACATAAGAAAACTTGGCTTTGGAAGGTCGAGGTGTTCCATACAATGTCATGTGCTCTTTCGCAGTCCTTTCCCTGCCTCTCCCCCACCATCCCCCCGCTCACAGGATGATTGATTACATATTTCACTCCTAATAACTCACAAGATCAATCACTCCCGATATGTGTAGAAAAGAAGAAAACCGCTACAATTATTTTGCGAACTTAGGGCAATTCAGTGGATCCAAGATTTAAATTTCTAGAACTTTTAGCAGGCTTTTAAAAGAAAAGGATTTTTTTTTTTTTTTAACTGATTTGATTTCCATATCTTAAATGTGAGATCATTTGAGCTGATTGAATCTTGATCTGCATTTTAAAAGCAGGAAATACTCTAAATTTATGTTCTCATATGAAAGAAAGAATGACATTTTTTTTTTTTTTTTGGTCAGTCTTGTAAGCTGTTCCTAAATCTGTATCTAAATACACATAGGTCACTGTGGTTTGCAGACTGTGAAATAGTCCCGAGGGAATCACTGCTTCATTTATCTTTAATTTATGATTTTGGCAGGAAAGTGTCAGAGGGACCACTGCATATGCCACACCTATTTCTTCTGAAATTTTACTTTTATTGTAATAAAGATATCACTGCAAACACAACAGATATCATTACAAAGAAAACGCTATACAGGGATTTTTTTAAAAAAATTAACAGTTAAGTTGATTTCTCTCGTGAGAGTCAATGGGTGGATTAAGAGAAACATTGTTTGCATATAATTATGTCTCACGCCCAGGGCAAATGAGTTAGAAGTCTATGATGGGGGGGGGGGGGTGGGGGATTTCAAGTTACGGCTGTTTTTAACTATTTTCCGACTTAGATACCAAAATATTTTATTTGTTTTCCACAAAACAAAAATAAAACCTTTTCTAGCCTGAAAAAAAAATTGAAATCTGAATTAGAAAATACCTAAAAACGTCCGTAACTCGCGATCTCTCAGAACGACTTCCAACTCATTTGCTCTGAGCTCAAGACATATTTTCTGTTTTGCCAAGCAAAAGGTTGTATCCCTGACTCTATAGCAAATGCCATGCAAAGATTAGACAGACTGTAGCCATTGACATGAATATGGGACGTCAATGACCGAGTGGGAGATTGTTGTGACCAGCTCTGTGACGCTAATCCCTCTGTGGCCGCGAGCGCTAGCTCTTTGCAGCGTATGTATTTGTTGTGGAGGTAGTGGAGGGGGGGGGCCCCGAGGGGTTCCCCTTGTGGCTTATCTTCTAGATAGGCTCAAGTTGCTTGGTTTGGTCCGCATAGACTTATAGTCTTCGCTTGGTTGGGTTCAAATCATTCCATGCGTTTTGCGGCAGCTACCGGGGGGGCTCTAGGTCGCATATCTCTCCCTCGGGGATATATTGCTCGTCTTGTGCGAGCAAATCCCCGATGTGGTTCGAAAGGATAACCGATTTTGATCAAAAGAACTTTTCTGCCAATAACTTAGGTCCCGGTGCGAGGTGGCGGTAGGTCCAACATACCAACTAGACCTGCTGGGGCCTTTGTCTTCCGCCACCTTCGATTTCTCTGTTGTCCGGGCACCGGGAGCTTGGGGGTGGCGACCCCCGGACTTTAGCCCTCGCCGCTAGGGCTTGGTGACCTATCCCCCGGCGCTGCCGCTGGGGACGAACTCAACCAGTCGTGAGTTTGGACCTTGTCAAGCTTGCTCGAGCCCGGCAGTATCTAACATGTGCTATGGGTGGGGGTAAAATCCTGGCTTTTTCTAATCTCCAGGGGGCAGGGGGCAGCGCAGACTCTGTTCGCTAGACTTCGTCACGAAGCTTTCGGCTGTTCTCAGTCCCCGGCCGCCCCTCGCGTCCACCCCTCGCCCTGCTCGGGGCGGTACGGGGGGAGGCAGCGTTCGGCGACCCGCCAGTCTAGGCAGCAGTCTGAGCTCCGGATAGGCTGCAAGTCCGGTCCCCTGTTCCCCTACCAGGTGGGAGACTTCGCTCGGTAACCCTCAGCTCGGGCGTCCCGCCTTCGTTTGCAAGGATTTCCTGGCTTTAAACCATTCTTTCCTTCTCAGTTGCTACCGCGTGACGGTGAAGGTCGGGGCTGGGCCGTACGGTGGAGAACCCACCGGCCCTGGCCGATAAGTAGCTCCTCAGGTCGAAACCCTTGGAGCTCATGCGCCTTGTTGGTGGCGCGTGCGTAGAACCGTCCACTAGGGATCGGTGTGCAGCAGCACCAAATCAGCAACTACTACAAGGCTCATTGTTGTGGTTATTGTAATCCAGGATATTGCCAAGAGCAGTGGTCTTTGCTTCCTGTTGTTTGATAATGCCCATGTCTATAAGTCTGCAGTCTGAAGCTATAAATAATTTCCTGGCTTACAGTGACATGGGGTGTTCTGGTATGTCAGACCCCACACATCCTGCATATTTGCAGATACATAGTCGTTCATGTGCATCCATTTGTTATGACCCACAGGATCATTTGCTCGGTCTGTGAGGGTTGTTATTGTTTTTGTTCTACATTCACATGTACTCATCACTCATTGACAGTCCATAATGACAGGATTGTGCCCAACATGTACATCACCAGTTGTTTTTTTTTTCATCTATTCAGCTATTGCAAGATGCCCACCTTGGTGACCTTACTTCTACCTCTGTCTTGAATATATCCAGTCGGGATATTTAATGTAATGCCACAAATGAACTATTACTTGTTTGGTCTGCTATTGCATCGTGTTGATCTCCTCGTTTTTTCTACGTTACACAGGATCAGGTGGTAAAGACCAAGTCTCAGCGATGGTGAATCTGACAGCCTAGTCTGGACTTTGATGTTGTGAATATCCATGCTGACATCCATGACACAAATTGTCCCACTCATGGTCTGTTTTATCTGAGGATGTATTGCTATTGTGTTACAGTAATCGGTGGTAGATTTTTTATTTTTTTTTAAATGCTGAAGGGTCTGTTAAATTGGCAACGCGGTGAATAATGCTCTAAAGTTTAAACCTGTGCATAAATTTTTCAAGGACTGCATAAAAAAATGAAAGGAGATTATGCTGTGACATCCTAGCTTTATTTTGCATTGTGCACATTGTACTATTTGTAATATAAAATCTAAAAACTGTTCACTTTGTGAGTCTCAGGGGAATGTGCAAAATAGAGATCTAAAATACAATATCTAATTTTTGAAATGCTATTAAACTTTAGAACTGAAATTAAGTGTAAATGCTTTTTTTCTCTCTCTCTTGTTTAATGTGTATTATTTTGCTACAAAATGTGTCTAAAATAATTAGTTTTTAAAAACGACGTGTCTATTTGACTGACTGCTCAAGTGAATAGCCAACGACAGGCACCTTTTCCTATTGAATTGGTCGGTATTGCCAGGAATTGGAGATTATTTTTTTTTTTTTAATTCTTTCAATGTTTTTCGTTTTAACAACACTGCATAAAGATGGCAAAGTAGATTATACCTCAGTGCGGCTTATCACCAGATATCTCTGATAAAATGGGATATCCTCCCCCTTATATTACATTTATGGCCTAAACGTGAACCGTGCATGTTATTATTGTTACAGATGCGACATTTCAGTATCAAACCTAGATTTAGCTCACAATATCAACTTCTCCTAATGCCTTCCACCCGCCAATCCATTCTCATTCCTCAGTTCTCATCGTCATTTTGAAAATGGCCAACCAATTGTAAGCAGCCTATTTAAAAGTTACAAGGAATTTTAAACTTTTCTGAGGAACGTGTATCATCAAAAAACATTTTTATCCAAGCACAAGACAAAGACTATTGAGAGGGTTAAGTTTTAAATCCCTCATCCATATGCGGAACGCATCATAAAAGCTGTTATTTCGGGTCACTGAAAAAAGTTCAGACAATCTTGTAAGGGAACCACTTAGAGGTCTAAAAGTAAAAAGAAAAGTAGAAGCAAGTGGTGTTGTTATAGAATTTTTGTCCTGAAAAGGCCTGTTGAGTAAGTTTTAGCCCTGAAAAGGGCTAGTAATACAATTTTAGCTGTTTAGAGTTGAGTTTCTCTGGGTTTTTTTTTTTTTTTAAATGTCATTCTATTTGTTTCCTTCTATCTCCTCCGCTACTACTTTTGCGTATGCTCGTTCTTTTTTCTGACTTTCTTTTGGTAGGTTCAATGGATTCACCTGTGGAGTATTCCCCTTGTTATTGCAGGTCTTTCTCCTCTTCACTGGGGCACATTGTTCCCTATCTCCCATCATTTCTTCTTCCCTCTTGCTGCCTTTCTTTCATCTCTTGCCCCCCCCCCCCCCCCTTCCACACTGGCCCTCTTTCTCCGTCCTCCCATGCATTTACAAGCATCTTTGTTTCTTTGTCTCACATGTCCCCAGTCTACCTGCACGCTTTGTCTTTCTTTTCCTTACTGGGCCTATCATTTTCTGCCCTCTCATGTGGTTTACCTGCACCCTCATGTGTGACATAGGGCACACTATATAAATTCATTGCATATTCCCTCTCGACTAGTTGGTAAATACATGTAGACTCAGCCTTTTAAAAAAATACTTTTTTTTTTTGTTTTTCATAAATTGCATTTTTACTGCTTTTTCTGCATATTTGGTGGCAGTTTTGGGGGGTCTGAAGAGGTGGCATTTTTCACAGATCACAGACTTTGTTGACTTTTATCTCCATGAGAGTGAATACATACAGTGAGTTTTAAAACTGGAATAGCCATGAATAGCATGTTTGATCGAGGGAATTTATTTATCTGAGGCCTCTGTTGTATCTCCATGTACAGGCAAGTTAGAGACAGCCTCAGCAGACAGAAGAGAGAACACCCAGTTTGCTATCATCAGCCAGGAGATTATGTACAAATATAGTGTCTACCTACTTGCAAAATCTGAAACTTTCTTGGAGGTAAGTGTTTGTAACATGTTTAATGCCAGTAAAATGGTATTTGGAAATCTTTAGTGAATTTGAACTTAATTTGCAAGATTATTTTGTTGGTAATATAGCCCTTGATTTGAAGATTTTGAGCAAGGAGCACTGAGGATCAAATTGGTGGCTATGAATGGCCTTCCGTGTCAAAAGAGATAACATCTAGTTTTTGTTAAGGTTTCTAATTCCTTAATCTGATCCTTAGCAAGACCCAGTCAAGCTGATAGTTTTTTGTATTTGGAATCATAAATGTTGAAGTCTCTTGGTCATTTGAAAATAAAGAATAATAGACCTTAGCTATATGGACAGAAATCTGAAGTTTGCTTGCTCATTTTTTTATTTTAATTTGGTTTAAAAAGTTTTCTGAGACATGTGCATTCTTGCTCAAAGTTGGAAAATCTCTTAGACAGAAGATCTGTTTAAAAAAAAAAAAAATTACCAACATTCTTAGAAAGATGACCCCCATGCATGTCATCCCTGTTAGGTACTGTGGCAAATCAGATTTAGCAGTTATATTTTTCAGTGAATTTTTAATAAATAGGGGTAATAGAGAGCATTTGTACATGTATATAGATCTAGTGCCTATGCTCATACAGTGCAACCATTTTCAGTCTTTAATAGTAAAACTTACAAACATTCTCTGTTTCTGGGAAGCACACAGGGTACTGTCTGTTAAGATTCCACTGAAATCCCTGTCAGCCTAATAATATGCACTTCCTATGGTTGGGTGCTCATTTTAAGTTGGGTCGAGTCAAGAAAGGTTCCAATATACACCAAAGAGCTTACTCAGTTGTTAGGCTATTCAAATAATTAGAATCAATTTGACAAAAGTAACATTTTTTCATCTTATTGCAAATTAATACAGTAGTCTCCGGATATAAGCACGGTGGCGGGACGAGCTGAAAAGTGTGCTTATGTGCAGAGCGTGCATATATGCAGAGTGAGACAGGGAACATAACAATTTACACTTTATACCTCAAAAATTCCCGTTCTCTGCTCTAAGCCTACACCACACTACACACGCTCAATGTGGACCAGTTTCTTCCTACAAAGAGATTGTCCAGGCGCATCAGCGCGTCAAGTACCTGCGCCTGCAATGTACTGTACCACCTTGCAAGTTCACGTAAGAACTGTAGGAAATGTAGCGTCGACGATCGTCTTTGATATGGGGCCGGCCGCACCGCAGTTCACATGTGGACATTACGTTACCCCTGAGAAAACCCCGGGCAGTCAGCCTTTGTGTTTCTCACCGCGGGGAACTTGGTCAACAGACTAATGGGTGGCAAGGATCCCCCCCCCCCCCACCCCAACATGTGGGTGTGGCCACTAGACTTGAGAGTCGGGAAACTCACGTTGATTACGGTATGCACTGTAATAAGTTACACTGACGGATGACAAAGAACGGGCTCAAAACATGCGGGTGGGGCGCAGTTCGGAGTGACTGGATAACAGAAAAGAGGTTCAGAGTGGGTCGTATGTGGGATTTGGGAGGAAGTCGCAACTCGGAGGTCCTTCATATAGAAAAAACATTCCGTTATACAATTTTAGGTGGTAACCGAGAGGAAGTCATAACTGAGAGGGTCTTAACTTGGAGTAGGCACTTTACTATCGTGCACGACCGCACCCGCGAATCGGGCGTCTCGATGCCCGTAGGGCTCCGCGAACACTCGCCAGGCCAACCGGCGGAGTGATGATAGAAAACTCTCCGTATTTGTTTCGTTTCCGGGGGCCAGATCACAGGAAGTTCATGTTTTTAAAGAAGAAGAGTTCCCCTTTCAAATGGCGTTTGAGCGATGAAAATCGAGCCGTGCGATCTGGAGATTTTCTTCCATGAAAATTAGGTAAGTTTGACATGTTATAACTTTTGAAGTTGTGCACATACTCGAATGAAACTCTGCATTTGTTTTAAATCACTTATCCCCTACAAAATTCTGTTTAAATTATTAAATTCTAGCCACTACGTCCCGAGTAGTGATTCACGCACCAGAAGTGCATTTACAACTCTTACTTTTTTCTCAGCCAAGCCGATGACTCGGTAACTATAAATAGACGCCTGAGCTGACCTAAATTTAAGGCTCCATATGCCTTATTGTTTGTGATGTTTAGATAATTACTAGTATATATGCTTTTCATTTCAAATGCTTAGAAATTGTTAAATGTGTATGATTTTGATTACTTCTGGGCTTCATTCAAGATCAAACGTGTTAAGATAGATCTAGATCTAGAAAAATCTAGATCTATTACATGTTTGAGTAGACTGCACAGACTTCCAATAAACAAATAATAAATACCCACTCAGTTATTCAGTGAAAAACCACTCTAGCCCAGGCATGATATAGATCTATATTAATATTATATGTAGGCCAGGATCTGCTATTCTACTTCAGCTGAATACATGTAACATGAGCTTATGTAAACCCCCCCCCCCCCCCTTTCCACATTTTTGTCAGATTTTCCCCCCAGCTAATCTCCACTGACAGTAGTGATATTATTGGATTTGGAAATGTTGTTTTCCTGCCTCCTCTTCCACCCTATTATGCTTTCCCTACTTTTTTCACTAGCTAGATCTATGTGGCAGCCTTCATATGCTCAATTTATGGCATTCACTCAATCTAAAATCAGATTCATTACTTGATGTTTCAGGCAAAATGAAAATTGCTGATGATGTTCGGCAACTGCTTTCAGAAATATCACAGGACTCACATTTTTGTTCAAATGCATCGGCAATCAAATTTATACTTGACATTCTGGATGAAACTCCGATACTGAACAGCAAGAAGCGGAAAAAGACCATTCCTTACACACAAGTTGCCCAACAGCTTGTTTCCCACTTTTGTACAGATAGCCCAGCTTTATCGACTCTACACAGAGTATCAAAAATATCTGAGAAATCCTACAAGGAACTGGGACCTGATCGTGAAACTTTTTAAAAGTGAATTTCAATTCACCAGTTCACTGTTATCAAAGGAGAAGTCGAGTGCTGAAAAAAATGAAACACAGGATAGGCCAATGCCTACTGTATCACAAGAAATCACTGTTTCACCTTCAGCTTTAGAGCAAAACATTGTTCTTACAAGGTCATTTTGTGACAATGCATATTGTCTTTCAGCAAAAAAAAGCAACATCAATCTTCATAAAGCCGTCAAACATCAAAGGAGGAGGGCTTTCGATCTGCACAAGATATGTGCTAGCATTAAAAGATCCTACAAGACAAGGATTGTCAACCAAAGACTTAAGAGATTAAAAGATAGAATTAGTGAGTTGAAGGGCACTGTCGACATACTGAAATCAGAGAAAAAACAGTTGAAGACGCAGAATGAGAAGTTAAAGATCAGGAATTCAAATTTGCAAAAGGAAACTGTAAACTTCATGAAAGAGTTAGAAAAAGCTGAAACAGCTCAATTAGAAAGTGGTCAAAAGATAAAAGATCTAAAGAAAGAAGTGAAACAGTTGAATGAGTTCAATGATTATTTACAAAGTGTTGTAAATGAAAAGGAAAAGACAAACATGTTTACAGCGCTAAAAGTGGTAAATGCTACTCAGTAGATATAAGAACATGTGTGTATCAGGCCCTAGTTTGTGATGTTCCAGTGAAACACTGTGGAACCCTGATAAATGAATTTACTTCTGTTTTACATGGAGAAAAGTTGTCATCGATTCCAAGCACTGCAATATGTGCACAAATGGCCTATGAAATTGGGGTCTTGGCTTCCATTCAAGCCAATGAATTTCTTCTGCGCGACAGTCCAGTGTGCCTATCTTGGCATGCAACCACGGTAGATGGTGCACATGTTAATGAAATTCATGTGACAGCAAATGCAACGTCTTACGTGTGCCTAGATGTGCGCCACCTACCAGGCAGCACAGCTTTGGACTATGTTTCTCACATAACGTCAGTCCTCAGTGAAGCAGCTTCAACATACGCCAAGTGTGAAAACAAGCAAGAGGGGGAGATTCTTGTGGCCATCAAGGCAGGCATTACCTGCACTTTAACTGATCGTGCAGTTGTCAACTCTTGTGTGACGAGACAGTTATCTCTTGAGTTGGAGGCAGAGCTGGCACAGTTGCACTGCAATATACATCCCTTAGACAGTGTGTCCAGATATTTATCACAGGCATTAACAGCCTTTGACAGCAGGCACAAGATTGAGGGGCAGTGCTTTGGAAAGAAGGGATCAGTGACAAACCTGATCAATGCCATCTCTGTTTTGAGGTAAACACACACACACACACATTATAATTTAAAGTACACAATGGAACCTGTGAAATGTGTTTCTGGGTAATAAATTTACTTTCTAATTATGTAGGCATAAATGAACTACCATGCACAATTTCACTTTATCTTTCTTCACCCTTGTTATATTTAAACCTTTAAAGTATTATTCGAAATGTGCACCTATGCATCCATAGGTCCTAGTATAAATGTACATAAATTTTCGTTTGTGCTTTACTTAGACAATCAGAAGAGACTTATTAGTACATGTGTACAGTAGTCTAGTCTAGATATTATCACAAAGGGCCTCAGAGAGGGATCTTCTTTCATTTATAATGTAGCCACAATGTTGGTAGCTAGACCTCCATATTTTATGATTGTATGACTATGACATGTTTTCCATTTTCTAAAGGTTCAAAGATGGGACTGGTGATCCAACTGGATTCAAGAACTTTTTGAAGGAGCACAACTTACCACTTGGTACCTTGTCCACTATGTGAGTAACAGACTTCACGTCTTGTTCCATATGGCAGGAATTGTGATCATGCACAGTGACAAGCTTTTGGACTTCATTCTTAATAAATGCGCTGCAGGTATGTTTTCTCTATGTCAACTATGTGTACTCCTTTGAGGTGTTTTATTTTTTTTTCCACAAACACATGTGCACTTGCATTTTTAAATCAGGTGTTAACAGATTTTGTCATTGGCTCTAAATCTTCTGTTAAACAAGTGAAGCTTGAAACGTCTCTTTTAATATTTGACGTCTGAAATGGTATCAAATTTTATTTACAGTGTGTCAAGAAAATGAAACTATTAATAGAGGATATCAGTTATTCAGTGAAGCCGTTTGATTATGATCATTATCAGCGGGCCCAACTGTAGAATGAAAAATACAAAATGTATGTTGTCTGTTAAAAAAATTAACTTGCATCTCTTGATTATCAATCTATTGATTGACACAATCCCCCCCTCCCCCCCCCCCCTTTTTTCCACTTTTATTTCCTCACAGCTGGTCAGATTCGATGCCGTGTGGAAAAGGACCTGAAGAACAAGAGGATTCTTGTTCAAGTGTGGGCATTGGCAATGCTGGGAAAAGTTCTAACCGGACCATGGATGTCCAGGTTCTACTCGTCACAGCAATCCAATCTAGAACTGGTAATGATCTTAACATCAAATCATTTAGAACATGATGCATGTGTGTATATTTATAAACTAGCACATAGACCTAATACTATTAGCATAGTCTAAAACTCTATTTTTGATACAACTCTGAATCCATCCGTTTGGGGTGAGGTGTTTGATAGCATAGAAGTGGAAAAAGGTTTAACTAAGAAATGAGTTTGTTTACGACATGTCGGTCATTTCCTTTATCTGAATCTTGTTTTCTTTTCAGGTTTCTGAGCAAACATAGATGCACACTGATAAATGAATTCTTTGTTTCAGCAGGGGCCTCTTATCAGGTGTTGTGACAAGACCATTGATGCATGGATGAATGACCCAGCACAGCTTTTGCAGCCCACCGTAGATGTCTTTGGCAGTAACCTGCACCTTGAGACAGATGAAGTGTTGTCCTCTCTTGTGGCCTTCAGCACAGAAGAGACTGAACTACAGCTGGAAGCTCTGCATGACTTAACCTCTGCTGTAAAAACAGTCCTCACAAATCAGATGCAGCCATTTCTTACGGGAGAGTACCTTCAACCCTCTGACGATGTTTTAGCCAAAACAGCATGTGCCTCTACCAACAATATGGCATCTGAGAGGAACCTAGGCTTGCTAGACAATTTGTGGAGGCGTGCTCCCAATGCTTCATCTGGGTTTCTTTGTGGGAAGGTTAAGTGTAAGATGAACAAAACCCTTGAATGGCTTAATGGCAAAAGCAGTGCTGAGAAAGAAAGGCTGGTAAATTTTGCAATTTCAGAGGCAAGAGACGAAAGAAACAGATATTTTGTACAGCGGCAAATTCTCTCAGATGAGATTGCTAAGAGGCGAAAGGATGTTGCAGAAGAAAGGGAAAAAAAACAAAGAAATGCTTTATCAAAGCAATATGCAAAGCACTAGTATCTGGCAATATCTCCTCCCTTAACATTGATAGTCAGGCCATCATGCAAAGGCTTTCATCCCTCCTCAATGAACCCCATGCAGTTGTTGGTCAGCTGGTTGTTCATACTGTAGGAAACAGAGATTGGTATGCACGTGTGAACTAGTATCTGGCAATATCTCCTCCCTTAACATTGATAGTCAGGCTATCATGCAAAGGCTTTCAGCCCTCCTCAATGAACCCCATGCAATTGTTGGTCAGCTGGTTGTTCATACTGTAGGAAACAGAGATTGGTATGCACGTGTGAACAGTGTGAACTATAAAGCAAAAGCCAATAAGTACACTCTTTTTGAAGAGGTGGAGGCCAATTCTGTTGACCATAAGGTTGATGCGGGGATATTTTTTGCAGATGCAGTGTTAGGTCACGTTTTGTTCATGTAAAGTAAGCCTCAGTTTTTTTGTCTTTTTTTTCATCCTCATAATTCTTTTTCTATGATAAACATAGATGGAATTGATTCTCTGGATCATTGTGAGCATTTCAGTTTTTGATTTGTGTAAATCAGTCAATAACTTTTTGAATTATCAATATTTTTAGATCTCTGAACCACCATTGTTATCATTTTCTTCTATAGAAAGTTCAGTTCATGAACAATATAATGCCTAGATGTCATTTTTTTGTGGGAATTGATTCTCTAGGTCATTGTGAGTATTTCAGTCTTTGATTTGTGTAAATCGGTCTAGAACTTTTTGAATTATCAATATTTTTAGATCTCCGAACCACCATTGTAATCATTTTCCTCTACAAAAAGTTCAGTTCATGAACAATATCTTTAATACTATGGCCTTTTGACCTCTTTTATGAATTGAATTTTAATCTCTGGATCTTAACACACATTTTGGTGCAAGATTTGTGTAAATCGGTCTGCAATTTTTAAAAATATTCCATTTTATTGATATGATGATGAAAAAGCGATCACACTTTTCCTATGTAAAATTTGACTTGTTTTGCCTCCAAAATTAAACACGAAAAAAAATCATAACTTTTGACCTAATAAAGATATCTTGAAAATTCAAAAAGCATTATTATCTTTGCTTCAGGCTCTGTCTCCTGATATATGTTTCAACAACTTGTGATGTGTTTGAATTTTCACTAAAGTGCCTACTTGGAGGGTCCACTGTAGCTCATATTGCTAGCTGAATTTTTTTTTTTTTTTTACAGTTTTCACTTGCTAAGCGTGCTTGTATGCGGAGTGAGTGTGCTTACATGCATATATAAAAAATCTGTCATGGCACCAAAGCGTGCTTTTGAGAGGAGTGTGCTTATGTTCGGAGTGCTTATATCCAGAGACTACTGTATCAACACTTTCATCACCTCGGTAGTGAGAAACCCTGTAAACTACAAGTTATTATATAGAAAGAGCTCACTATTTCATCATCAAGGTGAGAAATTTTAATGTATATTGTGTTGTTAAATTGATGGAGTCTGCTGCCATTACCAAGCAAAGTTTCTACCTTTTTTTTTTGTTTCCTTTTGATAGACATTCCTGAGATTTGAAGAAAGGTATGGAACTCGACTTCAGTCCATCCTTGGAAAGTTTGACTGTTTCAATGATGAGCTGGCCTGAGTCATCCACTGATGCTGAGATGAGGAGTCTACAGACAGACCAGACTACTAACAGCTCCACACAAAGATTGAAGAATTGATGTTATTTGTATAATTAGAGAAATGACTTTAATGCACAAATGAAATGGAAAGTTAGAATTAAGAGCTTCTCCTCTAGTTGCATTTCTTGAACTATTTTCCAAAGGCTGAATGATTTCAAAATTTCACAGTCCATTTCAAAAGTAAGTTTCCGTCTTGCATAATTTCTCAATAAGTTTTGAGTGTAGAACATTAATAATTGGTACCACATATCTTCAATATAATAATTACCGTACACAACAAAGCATCTGCCATTGTTCAGAACGGCGCAATCATCCATTGACTGGAGCAACTTGGGAAGTTTTGTCCAGGCACCTTAGTTCACCTGGAAGTCATTTTTTAAACCCCTGGGGGAAGATGATTATAACCATTACCATTGTATTCGCCATGGTCAAATTAGAGAAAAACAATTGAAAAAAAAACAAAACAATATCACTCATGCTTGCCATGACAACGGCCACCATCTTGGATTTTACTACTCAATATTGCATAATTTTACTATAAATAGGTTTTGACATTTTTTCAACTGATTTGCTTGAAAATTTACACACATATTTTTCACTTCAATATCAAAAAACGATCTGAGGAAATTTTTTGATAATTGGCTTATTTTTTTTTTTTTTTTTAGAAATTTAAAAAATTCCATGTAGTATGTAAAAAAAAAAAATTGTGGATTTTGCAAAAAATTGACCCTAAAATTCATATTTCTGAAAGATTTAAAATGTTATCAAAAATGAATTCAGACCATTTTTTATATTGTTTTGTTCTCTGTTTATTTCAAATTTCATGACAATTGCTCCTCAGATAAAAAAAAGAAGGTAGCATATTTGTACTAAAAAAAAAAAGCGTTTTGAGAAAAACAAATTTAGAGGGGTTTTTTTTTGCTAAAAAAAAAAAACAGCGGTAAAGTCTTTGATCAGACTTTCAACCTCAAACCATCTTTAACTACAAGACCTCTTTCCATGATTTCTATGTATTTTTGCCTTCTCTTGTGACCCTGCTTCCATTTTTCCTCCATTTTACTTTCCTACCCCCATCAGCTTCCGTGAAGCCATTTAGAGAGGACTATATATGGCTGCCATGTCTTCTTTGGTCAAAACCAAGAGCATTTTTATCCTTTCTGTGACAGATAATCCACTATTACACCCTGAAACAGCAGAAACATGGCATATTTCTTCCACATTATACCATGGGAAATCTATTTCAGAGGCTCAGGTGAACGTTTTCACTGATATTCGGTGTGGTCAGCACCTGAGATGGTCAGTCAATGTCCACCCCTGGCACTGGGGCTCCTGATGTTGGTGAAGAAGATCATAATCGTCAGCTATACACAATTTGCCCAGCTAAACGGTGATAATCTATCACTGAGTTAAGAGCCCCAAATGAGCAAGAGCCTGGATGGCAGAGGGGTCGGTCAACTTTTGTTTGGCCACCCTCCCCACAACTTAGAATGGACATATCAACTTTTTAATACCATTTTTATATTCAGCAGAAATTGAACTTTTAAAAGAAACCAAATCTCAAATCAAATATTTTGAGCAAAAACCGAATTTCAGGACCCGCCCACCCCAAAAGAAACATTGACAAACATGCTTGATTCACTAAACAAACTCCTGCAAGTGTGTATTGATGAAAGACAAAGGCCATCATCTGATAGCGATATCTTGAGTTTGTGGCTCTTAATAGCTATGAAATCATGAGAGCCTCACATATGTAAGGTACATTCTCAAGCGATAGGTTAAAGTACTTGATTGGGACCATGAACAGTGAATAAGATGTGAAATGAAGAAAAAAGGTACGTGCATGATTTCTACATACTTGCATCTCAGGCCTTGCCTTTCTTATTGTGCCGTAATGCTGGGCGGTACAGCAAGTGGGTACTGGATAATGATGTGCTTATGGGTGATTTCTTTGTTGAAATTGATCTGGTACCATCCCTGACCTTGGTTATGCCTTAATAATAATATGAAATAAAAATATTATTGGGGAAGTGCAATTTTTTTACACTAAGAGTAGATTTGGTATTAGAGTGTATTCTGCTGTATTAAAGTATTTGTTTTTTCTATGAACTTCACTCAAATTTGGAGAGATGCGACTTAAAAAAAATACATAGCTACAAAACAAATGCAAACAAATCTGACTACAGCAAAGTTCTTTCAAGATAGACCAAGTGTGATCTTTTGATGTACCAGTATGAGAAAAAAAATTGACCATGAATTTTATGTTCTACAACAGTCAACTAAAGAAATATGAAACAACATTAGGAATACCAAGTTAGTTTCATTTAGACACTTATAACAAAACAGCTGATCTCTTTGCTGGTCAGCATGAGCTCCAGTGCCATCTTGCCATTCAAAAACAAAGAAAACGTAGAAGAAAAAACAAGATGAAGAAACAACCAGATCAAAAAAAGGAAGAACAACATATAGGATAAAACTGGATCCAGCAGCAATTTCATGTTCAGTTGACCAATGCAAACTGAGATAGGGAGGCCATTCTTGGTCTGTGAACAGATCTAATATGGTAAGTCTGGTACTGCCATTTCACATAATGCTGATAAAACGATGAGGTGAATGTGAATTGGGTCTGTGAATGTAGTGCATAAAGAAAGAGTTAAGTGACAATTTGGAGTCATTTTTAATTTTTAGTGAAAATTAGGGAAGAGTAAGAGAGCAGTGGGTTTTTTTTTTTAACTATTTGTGCTCTGGTCATGGATGAAAATGAAATTCTTTCCACATTACATGCATGTACGTCTGTTTTTTGTTTTTGAACATAAATTTGTTGTCTTTGTGGTAATGGATTTTCTCCATGATATCGATAATGAAATGTAGAGAGTTAGAGAGAGAAAGACAATGAAGCAAATGAAGTGAAGAGCTACAGAAAAACTGACAGTTTTTTCAAGAAAGTGGTACATGTAATACAGATCTAGTTGAAAATGAGAGAAAAGGAGAAATTGTCATTGCCTTTAATTAGAAACTTGCAGCATGGTTGACCTAAATGTTTCTAACATGTTGTCATTGTGATCTTGTGTGTTTTTTGTTTTAAAACAGTACAGTGATCAGTTACTGTCCAAGCAAGTCTGCATATTGCAGTCTTAGGTTCTGAAATGCACTTTATGCAGCATTGATTTTAGACACATGTATGTAGTATGATATTTAACTTGATCAATTGTAAAACACCTTTGAATCAAAAGCGTACTAGGCTATCGAGCATACTGCTTTACTAGTTTATTTACTAATAAAAGGCTTTCATCACATCACTTGCCCACTGTAAGAAAAGAGGATATGACTTGCGACCAGGGCAAATGAGTCAGAAGTCGCCCCGGGCAACGAAGATAAATGGCTGTTTTTGGTTGTTTTTAACTACTTTCCAACTAAAATACTAAATTTTTTTTTTCCACTGAACATCAATTTAACCTTCTTTTAATCTGAAACAAAAAGAAATATTTTGGTATCATAGTTGGAAAATAGTGAAAACGGTAAAAAACAGCAGTGACTTGAACTCACCTGGCGCGACTTGCGACTCATTTGCCCTGGGCGCAAGACATGTCAGAGAGCTGTTCTACTTAATTTCTTATTCACAAACCAAAATTACATGTACATGTATTTGAATAGAGTTTGATAAATTCTTAGATAGTACAGTAAACCTTAGATCCAACAAAGCCATCGGATATATATTATCCACTTCTCTTTTATAATATATAAGCATTACATAAAGAAGCACATTATGATACAACTTTATTTATCAGTAGCACTCATATACATTGTATATGGTATTATATCTGTTCGATTTTGTTGTGTGCTTGACTAAGAATTTTAGTAGGTCTACCACTACAAAGATGTCTAACTTCCTACTTTAGTGAGCAAACAGAGTTTGCAGCTGGTTACAAGTAATGTAAGCTTTCTTTGCTGATACATGTAGTGATTTCCAAGTTTTAAGCTGTTTCTGCATGGTATACTTTGTAATTTACATGCTTTTGGGTTGAAAAGAGGTTGACATTGCTGTACTGACTGCAGATGAAGGCAATGTAATGCAGTAGTAAACTTTTATGCTCAGTTTCACTTAACTCATTGGTTTCGCATTCTTTTGAATTATTTCCGCATACCAACAACATACAAGATAGCAAGACAGTTTTAAGCCAGTTTTGCCTTGAGATAGAATCATAACTGACAAATCAAAAGTTGTTGGAATAGAGAGTAGACATTTGCAGAAAATTGCCATAAAGTCATCTAGAAGTAGCGATTTGAATAGTCAATACTGCTATGAAAACGTTTTCTCCACATTTATACTGTTGTGGTCAGATTATTGCAACTCTTCTCTAACAGGGCTGCAGGATGATAAACTTGTTAACCTTCAAAGGGTATGGAACAATGTAGTTCATGAGGTACATGTACCACCACGGCACTCCTTTACTCAGATCTCAACCACCTTTCTATGTCTGTTCCTCATTCCCATATGAAAAAATATGGAGATAGAGCAACTTTTCTATGCAGGAAGTTTAATGTGGAATGCATTGTCAGTGTGCATTTGCAGCTGTTCAAGCCTACAATCTGGAATGCGTTGCCACAGTGCATTATTAACTGTTCGTCTAGATTCATTTGAACGACCGCTAACAGCTAAAAATGAGTAAAAACATACTTGTACAACAAGCATCTGTCAGAATAGTGTTTTCCAACTTTCCCCTGAAGATGGTTGTCAGTCATGTCTACAAACTGAATATGTTTAATCCTTTCGTGTACACATTAATCAGGGGCAGCCCACCTGTGTGTGTTCAAGTTCCTGTGCACTGTAGCAGCCCGGTGTGTTTACATTTTTCTGACCTGCGCTGAAGTTCAGTGGCAGAGAAACAATCACAGTGGATTTATTTTTCAAGCAATGCACCCTATTAGTTAAATTTAGATGAAGAATAAATGATTTAGCCTATCTACTGTATCCGTTATTTTATCATAAATGATCTATTTTAATAATCAATGCGATATAAAAAGAAGCCGAAATAGAGAGCGAGAGAGAGAGAGAACGGATATTAAAATAATAACATAAGCTTTTGAAGAATAAAATAGTAGGAATAAACAAATTTCATTTTTATCTATTAAGTCTCTGCTTGACTATGCATTCGTACTCAAAGCATATGACTTAGATCTTTATCTTGACTCTACATCTTGACCGAAAGCCGATCCGTGTTATCAACGCCTGACTCCTAATTACACACTTCTGTAGACATTAGCAAACGAGTTCAAAAGCGAGTGAACGAGACAGTGAGAGCGCAGTGCCAATCGATGAGGCAGAAGGAACGGTCTTGTGCCGCTGACCAAAGCGCCACACAACACGCTGTGTAGTTGCCTCAAAACATGCACTAACAGACCCTAAGTATCATTTGATTCGTTTGTGAGGTTCCTTTCTATTATTAGATCATGAACGTCATTTTATCAACCAATGACAGCCCACCAAAAAAGGGGTGTCTCCTGTGTCGGTTTCTGTCAGTCTGAATGGTAACAGCGGTGTGGGCCAAGTGTCTGTTTCTGTTGCTCTAAACCTTAGACGGCGATCCTTGGCGTGTCGGTTTAAACACGAAAGGGTTAATAATGTGTAGTTTTACTTCATAATTATTATTACGTATAACAGCATATCTCGGACCATGTCTGCACACTGTGTTATGTTTATGTGTGTAGGTGTAAGTTGTTGTTCCTGTTTGTTTTGAGGCATTTTTGTGTATGTGTGTTGCTGTAAAACACTTTCATTCTGTAAAGCGCTTCAGCCTTCTGGGGGGTGGGTGCTACATCAATGCCCTTTATTTTTGTTACATGTATATGTGTTTATTATTGTTTTTATTACAATCATGCATATGTCAAGAGATCAGTTCCAGTTGTTGCAAAAAGAAATCATCCTATATTACAGTCTAATTAACAATATCAGTACATGTATTTTTTTTTAAACTACAGAAGTTTCATCACATTTGTCCAGTGACATCTACCTGGGATCCGAGAAAAATGCCATTTTCAAAGCCAAAAAATTCGGCAAAAAATGCGTCAAAAAGTACCAAAAAAAGCCCAAAAATGTGGAAAAAAGTGCAACTCACAAATTACAACAGAACGTTCCGCCACACACATGCAAAAATTAAACCAAGTTAATTTTTAAGTCCTG
>JBCAUA010248663.1:0-20314 GCA_038406235.1 Peronia verruculata | reverse complement strand
TTAAAGATTAAAACAAATTTAATTTGTTTAAATTCAAGGGCACTGAGTGATACATCTTATGAATATATTTGGTGAATACGCTAAACTTAAAAATATTAAGTGTTAAACTGACTTTCATCATATTATTATTTTGGTATATTAAAATTAAGAAGGTTCTCAACATGTACATCTAATTTTTTTTTTTTTTTTGAAACGAATTGTTCCGATTATCCTTTGTTAAATATTCAAAATGCACAACAGCAAAATTAAAAAAAAATAGAATCTAATATTGAGTTTAATAAAATTTTTCCAAACAATGCTTCTTTAATAACATCAAAAAGACATATATATACATATATACACAAGTTCATAAAATAAACGCAAAAGTAATGTTGAGTTGCTCTGCAGAGGCCTTGCTTGTCGATTCAAATAAGGTTTAAGCAAAACTAGGTATTTGCAAGGGAAGAAGTGGCACTGAGCATGCGCGCCACGCAAATATCCAGTTTTGACTGATCTCGCATGGGGTAAATACCTAGTTTTGAAAAAACTGTCTATTTTGTATAGGTGATATAGGTGGTAAATACAGACTTCTGTGTGTACTTCGCATTTTAAACACTAGTGTTCATAAAGGGCATACCATGAAGAGGCATAACTTAATTTTCAACGAAACTGCAAATACCCAGTTTTTGGGCAAAACGCTCTTCAATTGATTCTTCTGATGCAATGCTTAATGAGTCTGCTTAGTTCTGATGATATATATGCTATTCTTGTCTACATGAAGTGTGAATGTATCGGACGTAATGTATTCTGTGTTTCATCAACAGTTACTGTGAATGGACTTTCATGGGGACAAATAAATTTATCTTATATTACTTTGACATATCTTAAGTTTTGCATTGATAATGTAATGAGCCATCTTAGACCTTATTTTCAGAGTGCTGTTTTCTGTCTTCCTCCACTCCTCAGTCAAATTTATGTCCGAATCTGCCAACGTGTGACTGCAGAAGTGCCGGTTAAAGACCAAGTGATTTGATTTGATTTGTTTATTCGCTCGAATTCAGTACCTAACTAGTGAAAGTTCATGAAACCAGTTAAAGAGCGGGGAAAACTGTGAAACAGTGGCCTGGCGATTGGGCCGTCGGAGTCGGAATCCAAAGTTCCAAGTTTGAATCCTAACATTTAGTCCGTGGGAAAGGCAATTTAACCACATTTCCTGACTCGACCCAGGTTTAGATGGGTACCAGACTATAGACAGTCACTGATACGAATATAAGATGATATATGATAAGTGATAAGATTCTGAACGCCTAATAGGTAGCGGCCTTATATGCTTCCCAGAAGAGCTTGTAATGCGCATGGATAAGCGCTGTATAAATGTTCATTATTATTGTCATTGAATATTATTATTATTAGTCCAACGTAAAATTATATCTCAAACCCTTCCAAAGAAGAAACAGTAAGCTTTGAATATGTCAAAGGATGCGTTATTAACTTTAAACTATAAATCCATCGTTAAATTATGTAACTACTTTAATCAATTATTTGGTTACTTCATATTTCATGTGTTAAATCCGTCGAGAAGATTCCATACCAATTAACCATCAGGATGATTTCTACCGTTGTAAACCAAATAATGACACAGAGATGACGATAAAGACAAAGGCGAGACAACTATAGCCTGTAATTTTTCGGTTGTTACGATTTAACATAGTTGCCTTCCTTGAGTCTTACCAAACACCATGAACATGTTTTCCACTTTGAGTCGTATTGACTAAGGGGGTTAAAGGCGAGGCGGTGTCGGAAGAGGCGCTTAAATATATATATATATATTTATTTTTTTTTCACGCCTGATCCTAGGTCATTCTGCTGTGTACACGTGTGTAATTGGCATGTTTATCTGATCAAGAATATGTCCTTGGAAACTTGCTAGCATGTTTGGTTACCACGGAAACGGCCTACCTCTTGGATTTTTTCCATATTTTTCAAAATATAGCTCTTCTGCTACTACCAAACCAAATCCCTTCAAACTTTCCTAATCGTTTTTTACATCCACTATTTAAAAATAAGACACAAGAGAATTTAAGGTTCCTGTTTTGTTGTTGTTGTTGTTTTTGTTGTAATTGTTGTTGTTTTAATTATCATTATTATTTAAAAATGTATTTATATTTCTTCTGCTTTTTTTTTTTTTATAAATTTAACCTGTCAAAAGAATCTACGAAATGATTATAGTTTTTTTTTTCAAAAGTAAAGGAGATACAATAAAAAGCCATTTCATCCGGTTTGTTTGTTTGTTTTATTATGTCAGTGGAAGTAGGATGAACATATTGGTAGGGTTTGGAGGAAACAGAATTTTAAGACAAAAAACAAAGTTTCGAGAAAAAATGAAAAACAACAACAGCAAAACACGAAACATCAGATTAATCACAACACGTGCTCATATGATCCTAATCGGATTGTATAAACAGATTATATATATCAGATCTTATGTCATATTAATAAACAACACGTGAACGTTTGATCCTATATCTCTTTTCCTCTAAACTCCCTGCCCTCTCCCTCTCCCTAAATTCCACCTCTACGTTTTAACCCTCTTTGAATTTTCATTTCGATCTTTCCTGGGCTCCAAGTATTTGTCCTTCTGTTTTTGTTTGTTTGTTTGTTTGTTTGTTTTTTTTTCCTTGTTTGTTTTGTTTCTCGATATCTATGTCTTTTTCTTTCTCCCCCTCCTATTCTCTCTTTTGCCTCTTCCTTTTTATCTCCTTCTTTCTGCCTTACCCTTTTATATCATTCGTTTTATTTTTCTTCTTCTTCTTCTTCATCGACTTCTTTGTATTCCGCCTTTTCTTTTTCTTCTCATTCTTCTTCTAATCCTTCACTATCCTATTTTCAGATCTAACTGGTATCAAATCAAATACAGTGCTAAAAAAAAAAAATCGATGTAGGATGTTTAGCAAATTGAAATACTAGCCACATTTTCGAGTCTAATCATTGAGCTCTTTGTCAAGGCAATATAGATAACATAGTAAATATTTTTTTTTTCACTTTAATTATCATGTCTTTTTTCTATGTTGTTTTTTATAACTCTGTACGTTAACACTAGTTTACTGTACTTTGCTATTCTGTCATTATTTAGGCCTACGACCTTCTAGAAAAACTGTCAGTACACTAATGGCACAGACACATTTCATCCCGCCTCCCGTCTTCCAGAGAGCCGACTCCGTCTAGAACTACCAAAGACACTACAGGATTGGAGGGTTAATGTTTCAGAGGGATGTTTGCGTCACCTGGTATGTGCACTGTGTCACACTGCACCAAAATAGATTTGTTCCGACCAATCGAAAGATTGAAAATACCGGCGTCTATTCACACATTTGACTCACTTTTTGGTTTGGCCCTTTTATGATGTGGAGGAAATGTGTCACTAAAACTCTTTACTGTGAGCCTACTGAACCCAGATGGCCTCTAAATAATAATAGTACTAGTCAGTAGTGTTAATGATTTAATGACGTAAGAAAAAGTATGACTTACTTCCGGGGTTGCGTTTTTCCCGAAGATATGCGTTCAACACTTGTGTTGTGGGATTTCGTGGTGTTTAATTTCAGTATAGGGTACAAACACTCCGCCTGGGATTTGCTTAATCGAATATGACCGATTGGCGTATTTCGTCTGGACATAAAGCTATTGATATGAACCTATTTTAGTTCACATGGGTGCAGTGTGGCCTGATGCAGACATAGATGATGCGAACACTCGCTCTGATACACTGATCTCTAGTCCTCTAAGTAGACAAGACGAGATACCAGGCCAATTTTACGTTTCCCGTGACATGCAGCGCCCCCAAGAGTCGAAAGTTTACATTCTACAAACAACAATGGCGGCAATCATGAAACTAAGAAGAGGAGGGCAGACGTGTGCAGGCACTGATTACGCAAAATTCAAAACCAGGACATTCAATGTTTTTTGTTCTCCCAAAAAAGGATGCAGTAAAATGATTTAGAGCAAATAATGATCCAGATCATGGATATAAAACTAGTAAGACAAGCAGCGCAGCAGCATTGTTTAACTCTTTCAGTACGCATACCTTTATCAGACACGATGTGTGAGGCTTTGTAATGTCCCCAAGTTTTTCTAAAGCATTTATGTCGATAGATTAACACTTTACCTTCGACAATTAGAAGAACTAAGATGTATGGGTGTATACAATTGCCATCTCAATGTTAGAATAAGTATTCCTTTTTAAAAGGCTGACACTAATTGTAATTTCAAATACAGAAGCTTTATATCTGTCTTGTATTTGAAAAGACATGCCTTCAACGCACGTAAATATATAGACTATACGTGTGCTTCGTTTGGAGAGAGTTAATTCCTCAGATAGATCAGTGGTGTCTTTTTCTCCATATTTAGGAATTAGGCAGTGAATAATCCAGTGGCTGCTCGTTCTTCGTATGGAGAACGTTAATGATATAAAGAAGACTGTGTACAAGCCAAGGAGCTTATATTATTATATTGGAGTGTGGACCCGTGACGACAAGTGTGCCGAGTGTGGAGCCATGCCAGTAGAGTCAAGACACCTAGTTAACGCCGTTGTTCTTATGTTACCACGTGCTCATGAATGAAATTTCTATTGTCATTTTCTCAAGATTTTAAGTCTGTTGTATTCTGTCCTTTCTGTAGCTCTCAATTTACAAAAATGTATTCGTTTGTTTACAACAAAATAATTATTAGATCAGAGTAAAGACTAACTCCGTGTGAGGTAAAGGACGCCAAGCATAGCAGAATAGCAATGCCTCAAGGGCCATGGCATCCAGTGTTGGCACGCGAGACTTTTGGTGTTTTGTTAAGGTGCCGTCATGAATCCGCACTCCAGTATTAATAGTATAAACCCCTTGGTACACTCTCAGACTTAGAGAGGGTGTGTCTGTGCACGCATTTTCTAGTGATGCGACGATGAATGTATCCGGTCTTATGGACATGTTGGCTTTGATAATTGCTTGACCTTATTCTCTTTCCTAGAAAAAAAAAAAAAAAATCTCAGTGCATTCATCTCCCATCCGCTCTAGTTTCGTGTCTTCCTCTGTCATGCATAATGCTGTCATGTTTCGCCCTTTATTACCTTGACTTCACTAAATTGTTTATTGAACGTCAGAAAGAACAACCATTGCAAACACTTTATGAAGATGTCGCCACAATGCATTTGTCTCCCATCCACCTCATTCCGGCCTCAACCTCTTTCATGTATAATGCTGTAGTGTTTCCTTTGTTGTTGCTGCTGTTGATGCTGCTGATGTTGCTGTTGTTGTTTTCCTTTTGTGGTTTTATCCTTTTCGTTGTTGTTATTGTTATCGTTGTTCTTATTGTTTTTTTGTTGTTTTTGTTTTTGTCGTTGTTATTGTTATGTTGTTGCGTTGTTGTTGTGGTGTTTGTCGTTGTCGTTGTTGTTGTTGAATGTGTTGTTATTGTCGCTATTGTTGTTTCCTTTTTTGTGGTTTTGTCGTCGTCGTCGTCGTTGGTGTTGTTGTTGTTGATACTGTTGTAATTTATGCCTCCATGCTGGACGATGAATGGGAATGCATAACGGAAGATCCCACAACATGGAGGCATAAGTTCCACAACTGCCTCAGACGGGGAGAGGTGTCCATATCAGAGAAGGCTGAGGAGAAACGTCATCACAGAAAACAGGCGCACATTCACCTGTGACAAGTGTTCCAGGGATTGCCACAAGCGAGGCTGCAGATAACCAAGTCAAGTCCTGTGAGCGTCTACCTGATGATCCTACGGGATTGCGGAGCCAACTACTATTACTAATGTTGTTGTTGTTGTTGTTTTAAGTTCAGTTCGGTACGAACAAGTTCGGTCAAAGAATTTCACCCAATTTTCATCTATTATTTTGGGGCCAGTGTCAGAGCAGTACTTTCATTCATGCATCCATTATCCACCTATCAGGCCGTCCATCCATTCATCCATCTATCCATCTACCTTCTTACCCATCCATCCATCCATCCATCCATCCATCCATCCATCCATCCATCCATCCATCTATCTTTCCATCTATCGATTTATCCATCCATCCATCCATCAACCCATCGATCAATCTATCTATCCATCTGCCTTCCTAGCTAACTATCCACCTATCCATCCATATATCCATACATACATACATCTATTTCCATCCATCCATCAACCATTCATCTGTCCATCCACCCATCGATCTATCCATTCATCCATCAGTCAATCAATCCTTTCATTCACCGATCCATCCATCCATTCACACATCCATCCATCCACTTATCTATCTATGTAATCATTCTTCGATTCATCCACGAAACCACCCACCCATATATATAATTTGGTTTGATGCCTGTCAACTTATGTTTGTCTTAGCATAATCTTGTTAATGAACAAGTTACTGTTAGTTACTATTCCGTTGCATTTTACCCCTTTGATTGTGCTATTTCGTTTCATAGATCGATTATCGTCGTCGGCATCCGTATGTCCCGAGAGACGATGGTGTAACGCTAGATTTGGGGATGGCATCTTCCACAGTGGCTGAGGAGCCCAATCCTAGAGTGGCAGTCTCGCGAACAGTTGTTGTGATATGAATGAGAGGGAGAATAGAAGAGGATAAGGAAGGAGAAATGAAAGGATAAAGAGTTTAAGAACGATGGGAAAAGAGAAAAGGAATAGAAAGAAGGATGGAAAGAAGGAACCAAGAGAGGAGGGGTGAATGATGTAAGCTAAGAAATGAAAGAAAACCCGTGGTAGGATGGACTGAGGAAGGAAGGTAGAACAAAGAAAAAAGGAAAAGAAAAGATACAAAAGTGAAGGAAGACTTAGGAAAGTAAAAGCTAAGAGTTGAAAAGATAAAAAGTACCAGAAAGAAATACAACGTGATGAAATAAATAAAATGAAAGAAAGAAATGCAAGTCAGAAAGAGAGAGAGAGAGAGAGAGAGAGAGAGAGAAAAAGAGAGAGAGAGAGAGAGAGAGAAAGAGAGAGAGAGAGGCCCAAAAGAATAGAAGTTTTTTTATTTTTAACAAAGAAAAAAAAAAGGAGTGAAGCTGAGCATGATGGATGAGAAAGAACAAAGAAAGATAAATTATTATAAAGATTTAATACAAGAAAGAAACAGAACAAAAATGCGAAAGAGAGAAAAGAGAAAGTTTGCAAACAAAATCCACACAAGAACTCAAGGGCTCCAGTTTTCTTTTCAAAGGTTTATTTCCGACGGAATGATCGGTGGGTATAAGTCCTGAGAGTAATTTTCCAATGGTTGATCTATGGATTTTTTAAGCTTCAAAGCCAGATTCAGCATATTCAAATTAGAGCAAAAGTGAGCTAAATAGTTTTGTTTTCTGTCCAATTGCTATGACAACACCGCTAAACTGGATTTTGTGTCATTTTTTTTTTTCCAAAAGCCGAAGCTCCCGTATAATATTGAATGTAATCATTTGAACCTTGTCTACCAGTGAAATAGCTTCATTTGAAAGATGATAATGCATTTGTTTGGTTTTTCATGTTGTTGTTTGTCTGTTTGCTTGTTTGTTTGTTTGTTTATAGGTTACACTATGTCTTTCATAAAATTTAGAAATATCTATTTTATCCTGAAAAATATGAACAAAATTCAGAAGAAAAAAAAACAATGCATATTATTGAAAAACATGCTATGAGAATAGAAATTCAAAATTTGAAGCCAATTAGTTCAGAAAAGAAAGTCCCAGGGAAAGAGTGAAAAAAATAAATACTTTTTTTTCAAAGATTCTGTAGTCTGGTGGTAGTGCCATTTTAGAACATAAGCAGATGTTTCTGACCACAACTGTCATTTTTCTTATGCCAGGAGAAATAAAGTGTCTAAAAGATCGCAGAAACCCAATATTCACATTTTGACCACAAGATTATATTGAATTTCAGGACCCCTATTTCCCACCCCCTCCTCATTATGTTTTTTTTTTTTGTTGTTGTTCTCATAATTAGCAGCTTCCCAAGTAAGGAATGCAGGAACGCAGCTTATTCAGGCTCTTGATTGACCAGTCGCGCACGGATCAGGGAGAGCTGTGGATGATAGAGAAACAGATCATATCAAACTGTGATGGACCTATCATTTAGTAGGCATTTTCATGCAAAACCACACACTCCTAAGAAATGTTTATGTTAGGGAAAATTCCCAAGGATTAGATACTCAATTCATCAACCTTTACATAGAAACCGCTGTTTTGAACGCAGCCATGATGTAGGTTATGACCATTCTATATAGTGAGCAGTCAAGGCTCATTAGCTGAGCTCTCACCCTGCAGGTCGCCGAGCCAACAATGAGGAAGCTTTTTTGACCTATCTCTATCACTGTCGGTTTCTAATCTGGCCGTGGCAAAGCTGCTTCCCGTCCGCTCTTAAATTCAACAATAAATATCAAAGTCTCTCGTGCACAGAGGATGATAGGTATAATCAGTGATAGCAACAGCCCGATTTTGGACTTCACGCTGATTTTTGTGTCTGTCCAGATCGGTCGCAATATAATACTGTATGACAGTTATGTTTTTAAATAAAGCAAAAGTCTGCGTGTATAACAAAGGAAACCATTTCCCCATTTTCTCTCTCTCTCTCTCTCTCTGTCCGCCTGTCTCTCTCCCTATCTCACTCTTTCTCCTGCAGGGCTACTAATCTCCATTGAGTCAAATGAGCCTTTTTACTTTCCTCTGACATCATCCAAATTTGTTGCTATTGTTAGGCATATGGAATTATAATTATCATAAAGAAAGTGAAAAACATCACATCCGCTCATTTTATTTGAAGCGTGAGAAATTACAAAACTGTAAAAATAAATAAATAAAATACATAAAATAAAAATATAAATTATGATTCCAAATAAAAATAGTCACCACATACATATGTTTCACTGCTTTGTCTTCATTTTATAGCATATTTATGACAGAGATAGTAGCGGTGATTCTTTCTCTGATTATTCCCCTTTTGGGTAACATATAGCAAGAAACGGTGGGAGTGGGTTGTCCAATTGTTAGGCATCGATCTAACGATAAGGTGTCGCATCTCATATTATAATTATCAGCTGCGACATGATAAAATCAGGCTCTCGTCAAATTTTGAGCGTATGCAGTTCCTGGTATCAGTGTGAAGATTATTCATTTCCCTGTCTGTGTATGAAAAAAGGTTGTTCTATCTTGAGTAGCTGTATAGATATTGGCAATTAAAGACTGTGCAGCAGTTGAATTCACTGAGAAAATGACCTCTCAGTTTTGTAAATCCTTAGCACAAAATTACAATTGATGGGTTTTTATTCGGGTTATTTCATAAACTGAACCCTGAATAGCATTTTTAGATTGATGTAAAAGAGTTCCGTGAAGAAAAAAAAATGTGTAAAAAAATTCATTCACTGTCGGAAAACACGGGATTTCTCCGGTCGCCTCAGTTTGACAAGCGACTGATTTCTCGCATCCGTCTTATATGAGGCGAGTGGGAAAGATTCCAACCAGATTATTCAGCCGCTCAAATTTCCAATGGTGTCCTGAGTAAGAAAGCTTGACGTCTAGTCTTTTAGGATCAAAAGAAATATTTGAAGACCCTGTGGGTAAGCCGTGAACTGTAAATTACACAGTCGATTGATAACCAGTTATTCACCGTTTTCAATCGAAACAACAACAACAATAACAAAAACGAACTTCAAAATATGTACGTTAGTTTATATTGAGCAGATTAAATCGTTATTCTAAGACTAAAATCTGATCAGGCTGTTGGGAAAAGGTGCATTTGATGTGGTTTTAACATAAAGTCATTACAAGTCTTTCGACAAGCCAGATGATCGTATCTAGGCTGAACGTTTTAGAACCAATCTCTAGCAATCAATATCCAACCCTCCAAAAATATGATACAACAATACATTGATATTTTATTGCATGGTATGAGTGACCTAGCGGTTGGCTCATCAAACCCGGGATCTAAAAAATTCCAGGTGCGAATTCTATCGGGTCCCCGGGTATTTTGTCCTTGAGAAAGACACTTTATCAACATCACCTTGGAAATGACAGAGGACTTCACGTACTTACGGTTGACCATCTCTACGAGTCGGTCATTTGACACAGAGATCAACAGATGGAGGGCGAAAATCTCAGCAACCATGGCCAAGCTGTCCAAAAATGGTGTGTGACAACAAAAAACTCACAGAGAATACTAGATCTAAGTCTGGTGTCTATCAGGCCGGTGTCCGCAATACTCTCCTACCATATAAAAAAAAATCACTCACCCACATGTTCCTAACAAAAGTATAATATGTATAAGAAATGAAGACAGAATTCTCTTGCCAAAGCGCTTCACTGCTGAGTTGTGTTGTCTCGTGCTAATTTTCGGCGTTCTACGCCCTCATCAGGCTCTTAACTGATGTTCTTTTAGCCAAACAGATGCTTCATTCCTTATAGACAGACAAAATGCTGCTCAAAAGAAACATAAACTCTCTCATAGATTACAGTGCATAAGTAATTAATTGCTCAATATTTCCTAAATGCAGCTGATAATTTAATTTTTTTTTTCTTTCTTTTTTTTTTTTTTTTTGCACAACTGAAACCTAAAATATCGGTTCTAAATCGTGTGAAAATTCTGTACCCATGTCTAAATTCGAATGTGAGCTAAGATCATTTCCGTTTACTCCTTCTCACTTGAGCGATTATCACAGATATCTCCTTCATGGCCAGGGCATAGGCGTCCTTTACCATAATTGCACCCATCCACCAATACTGACTATTCCTTTCCATAACGCAACGTCACCCTATCATCACTGTTTGTTGGGGATCACACTCAAACATTCACAGACACTAGACAATGCTCCAGATGAAATAGATAAATTTATTTATGTTGAAGAAACTAGGGAAAATGATGAAATTGTTTCAAAAGGTCAGGCAGCGATTGGATCAAATAGGGAATTTAAGATCAAAATCTGGTTTCATTCACACCTGACTAATTGTGACTCTCACAGAGGAGGAAAATAATAATGTAGATATCTAAATCTGAAGTAGTTAAAAACGAAATTGCAGGAGTAGAAAAATGTGAACCTGCACCACTAAGCGATCCCCTCTGCAGCACTCTTGACAACATATTAACCAGAAGTAACATAACCTCCCAACATATCATGGAAGAAACCTCTTCGGCGATCACTGCCATTGCTATTTTACTCAATCTAGACACAACCCATAGCACAAGTAAGATAGAACAAGAACAGTGACACAAACTGAATACACAGACTGCGCATCACAGACAAGATGTTCCAACCCGGGAAACGATTCAACAGCATAAACGAGACATTCAGCACATGCACGTATTTCACACAAGCAACCTGTAGGAGGAACACAATAACTTTATTACACAGCAGTGAACAGTTATGATAAGAAACTTTATCATGGATTTTTTCTTTTTTTTAAACACTTTCTAGAAAATCACTGCATTCCCGTCATAGAAGCCAGATATTTCTTAATTTAATGCAAAACATACACGAACTGAGGAAAAAAAATGTTTTAAGCCTTTATTTTATTTTTTATTTTTTTCACTGAACTCGGTTATAAGAAACATTTTTCAAAATACTTTCTTTTATCCGACTTTAAGATATAAGAAAACTCGGGTATAAGAAATAAAAAAATTCCTCCCTTCAAGTTTCTTATAACCGGCATATACTGTTTTTTATTTTGAAATTTGTCATCCAACAAAAAACTTTTTGATTCTGTAATCCCCTTCGAAGATCGGGTTATTGTACTAGTCACTTGATAAAGTTCTACACTAGCAATAATAGCTACATATCTTGAGCAACCCTCCCTAATCTCACGACATGACATTAACTTTTTCATTACAGGTACAGGATTAATTCCTACTCCTAGGCTACCCTTAAAATACATGTAATATTTTTAATTTTTATTCAGCACCCATCATTTTTCTATCCGTTACGAAGATGGTCGCAAAAGTAAAATATTAATATTAACATTTTTGTACGTTGAAATGAAGTAATGAAACAGTATAGGGAATGAATAAAACTGGCAGTTATAACATTGACACAAATAGAAAGGTGTCTGGGAATGTCATAATTAGGAGAAAACAAGTATTTCACATCACACTTACAACATAAAAAGATATGAATTTATTACTATAAGTTCAACTTTATTATGATCCATGAAAATTAAATTTTGCATCCTGTAGTATCAGTCCCTTAAAGGGTTATCTCATATAACACATACATACGAATATAATATGTATACATATATGCAACAAGCTTTTAATTCCCTAACACATATATATATACAATGTATCTAGAAAAATGATGATACCTATATACTCAAAATTTTCCATTAAAAATAGATTTCACCTATATCATTGATTCCCTGTGATGCAGTATGGGTACATACAATGTAGTCTTGATCATACAATGTACTAGATGCTGGGTATAGAGGATAAACAGCACAGCATTGTGCACAGCTGCTGAAGCTCACAGTATTTGTACACAATACATTATGTTATCATAGTTCTTTTCAGTTTGGTAACTTTGAGCCACAACAAGAACAGCTTCAACATGATACTGAAATAAAGTCGACTGTATTCTGTTCTGGGCCCTGTCTAGCTGTTGCAGCAGCTAAATTTAGTGAGAAAATGGCCAATTAGTTTGGATAATCCTTATTAATCCTCATCCGTATCAAGTCACAAAAAATTACTCACTACATTACTCAGCAAATTTAAATCCAAAATATGTTTTAAGTAGCTATGGAAGGTTTTTGAGAAAAAAAAATCTATGATAAAAACTGACTCATTGTTAGTAGTGTTAGAAAAAAATTGTGACTACTCTGGCCGCCTCAGTTTGATGAGTCATCGTGCCACATCTCATATTATTGTCACTTATGGAACAGTAAATTACAAAGTTAAAGTTTTCCCCATATTTTGTGAACAGAGCTCAAAACAAGTACACTCACTGTCCCACAGCTCTCCTAGTTTTATTTCATTAAATTTGCTGAATCTGCTTATATTTACATCAGTTTCAGACAACTGGAATTAATAATTATATTTTACATCATGCAAAGTGCAATCACATGCTGAGTTGCTGGCTAAAACAATATGAGACAAATTATGAATATTCATGTAAACACATATACAATGTAAGATTACTATTGACAACAAGTGTATGATTTTTGTATGGCTAAATCAGGCAATCACAAATAGTTATTCTGGACTATTCTTTTATCTTATGATCTTAAAGTCACTATTGATGTTTCCACTATTTTATTCCTCAAATATCATCCCTCTCCAAAATTCCCATACTATTATGTAATTGGTCTCACAATTATTCCCACACAAGATAACTGACAGTTACCAAATCTCAGTTTTGAATTTCAAACCACAAGGAGCTGACACTATGCAGTGTATTTATACTGGAGTGGGGACTGATGGCATCATGCATGCTGAGTAAGGGGCCTCAAGGTGCCATGCCCATGAGGGCAAGATGTCTATCTGCACTTGCCTGACACAAATAGGTCCACCACGACGATGTTACTCATGATACCACTTATTCACAATTTTAAGACTAAAAGTTGGACATGTTATTTCATGATACTAAAATAAAGTCAATTGTATTCTGTTCTTAGTGCAGGTCTGGGCCCTGTCTAGCCTTTTGAAACCCATGCTTTACCAAAGTTAAAGCAAAGAAAGACAGTGAACACAAGTGCTTAGACATCTTATTGGTTGTGCAACGTCAAAAAGATATTGATCAGCATTCTCATGTCATTACATATGTTGAAATAAATGATATCTCTATTCTTTGACCCTCACCTGGTCAAGAAAGAGATAGTCAATTACAATCACAACATAAATTGTTGGGTTCTAAATTCATTGTTGCTAGATCATCATACCATGTGAACACAATGGACAATGGTCAGGATTGAACTAGACAGATTTCCATTGCTTACATAAAAGAGAAAACATGCATAATTGTGCATTCTGTAGAATGAAACATGTCTAAAGAAAAAAAAAATAAATAATAATTTTTTTTAAAAAGAAAGAAAACACCTGAAAAACTCACGGAGGACTGAGTGGGCATGCGCTTGATTCCTATCTTTACTAAAGAGACTGAATCAGACAAAATAAAACAGGCTTACAACATTGATCTTCATGGTCAGTCAATTATTTGTTCAAACTGGAAATATACATAACATTCATGCTGCTACAAAAGAAATGTACAGTTTCACTTAATATAACTTGGATATATTTTGTAGTACCTTGGATATTTTTGTAGTATTTCTAATATGTTTGAGGACAGACTGAACTGTGGGTCAGTTACTGTTTAACTTATTTTATGACATTTTATTTGGGTTTCCTTTTTCTCTGATCCTGAAAGACTGCAAAAGACCAGGGTAGTCTTTCACCAAGACATAGAAAACCTAAAAGTCAACAAAAACTTCCAGAATTTGCAGTGATCATTTTGTCTCTGAAGATTTTGAACTTAATACTCAAAGGAAAGTTCCGCGCAGTAATACAGTTAATATGGTTCCATCATCCTCTCCATCACCCCCCCCCCCCCCCCCCAACACACACAAACAGACACAACGAAACAATGCAGAAAACATCTCAGAAATCATTTGGGAAACCCCACAAATTCACAAAGATAGTACATAATCTTTCTTCATCAGCAGACCTGCAAATAAAGTTTAAAAGTAATACCAATCTCCCTTTTCTCTCTCTCTCTCACTGAACTGCAAATTTAGTTCCATAAATGTATCTTGTTTATTTTAAAATGATCCTTTAACAACAACCAAAAAGAATAAGTCATGAATTCATCTGTTTATCATTTTGGCTACAGTCAGTGCTTAGTAAAGGCAGCCAAATGTAGCAACGCTAGGTTTAGCCCTCATGGGCATGGCACGCAGCTGCCCAGTGTTGGTACGCGGGGCACAGGATATTTTGCTAAGGTGATATCACTAGTCAGCACTCCTACATGCTTACTTTTAAGAAAATTCTGAGCATGAGAATTGGTAATTGCACACAATTATGTACATGTATCTCACCAACAATCATAAATAAAGATTGTTGAATATCTGAGCATTCTGACTTTCATTTGAAATCTTCATTTAAAACTATATTTCACCCTCTTTTCAATACATGAATACGTACATAACCGTGATCCGGAAAAAATGCGGTCACATCACACACCATGCGCCCACATTTTTACAAAGTTGCCGCATGACTGCCTCACTTTTTGCCATATTGGGCATTTTTTGGCATTCTTTTGCCATTTTGGGGCACTGTATAGCATTTTTTGGCATTTTTATATATTTTAATATAGTGGTCTCCGCTTAAGAACCCGGTCTTGAGGAGACAAAAAAAGCGAGCTCTTAGGCAGATGGGTTCTTAGGCAAATTGAAAGTTACGCAACCCGTCTGACCACAGATTGCTTTCACTACCATGATTAGCAGATCGTTATCGTTAGTAAAAGATTTATTTATGCCAATAAGTACAGCCTTCTTCCCTCTGTATGTTATTATTAGATGTAGCAATTCCTGATCTTTTTAGTGCATAGTTACATCAATACTACCCAGCGATTAAACGCCACTTGTGTTTTCACATTATGGTATCATTGCTATGCTACCCCGCGGATAATCGCATGAGTGACTCAAGTGTTTACAGACCAGCCAAAGTAGCAAAATAGTTGACCAGTCAGGAGGCTAAACTTATACCTCCTTGTCCACAAAGCCAATCACAAGTGCTGTCCCATGTGTTGTCAAACAAAGAAATGCTTACGGGTTAGTCAACAACATGGCCTGATTACGCAGTCATACATCAACCATCACTTCCACTCCTCTGACTACCTGTTCCCTCCACCCAACCCCCATTCCACTGCACATCTATCACTGTGCAGTTCTCTAAAGTGGACAATATGATGTGGAATTATACCATAAGTACTCGAGTATCTTGGTCCAACACCGGGCTCTTAGACGGATTTTTTTTATTTAGGGGGGCCCAGAGAGGATTCTTAGAAGGGTAAATATAGAAAAAATTCCGTTTCGCAGCAAAGGCAGGTTCTTACGTGGACCAGGCTCTTGGGCAGAGGGTTCTTAGGCAGAGACCACTGTAATGGAAGTGAAGGAAATTCTTTCTTGAGTTTGAGATTTTTTAATTTTGGTGGGCTTTTCTTACCTTGCAAAAAAAATAAACAACTCTAGTGGTTTCTCTACTGTTGTGACCTCAGTCAACCTCTGCATAGCCTACAGCTGAAGTTGGAATGTAAACAAACACCTAGCACTTAGCAGAGGTCTAGATCCCCAAAATATCCATCAGAGTGTCTGAGAAACATTGTTGTGTATCCCCCCCCCCCCTTCTTTTTTTGCATATATGTATGAGTATTCACTATTTGGCCAGTGAGGAGAGTGAAAGTGATGAATATGATGATTCTGGGTCAGAATATGTGTGTGAGCCAGAACCTCACTCATGAGATATCTAGATTGAGTAGTGATGATGATCAGCCTGGCCTCCTGTCCTCAACAGATACACATAATTTAGACCTGAATCTAGACCTGCTAAGGAGAGGGACTATAGAAGAAAGGGTAAAGGGGAAGCACAGAAGAGAGGAGGGATTCCAGCAAAGAAATTCACGTCTAGGCCTGCCTTACATAGCCAGTATAGCATGAAGATATGACCCTCAAAAAACCTTCGGTGCTGTTCCTCTTGCGGTGGCTACCCAATCAAGCCAAAATCACTGTTGTATCAGGGAATGAAAAAAATGGTTGCAACGATGGGGTCTATTATCATCGCATGATTTTCTCTTTCTATGGGGCGAAGCTTTCTATCTTGTTGGTAGGACTGAGGGGTTTTCCTACCACTGGAATCTAGATCTAGTTGTTAGTTCTAGATTTAATGATAGAAGCGGTCAGTGGTTGAAAGATAGTTTAAGCCTAGATCTAACTGAAATGTACCAATTCATCAGCACACCACAACAAACTTCTAAAAATGGACTGAATGTTACGCCACACAGGCAACGTGATGCCGTGATGAGTATAACGAGTGGACACATGTCTTGGAAGACAAATTATCTTTGCACTCCTTGCAATTTGGTATTAAATCATGAAAGAAAATCTTTGCTTGCTATACATAAAGATACTACAAAATATATGGCCAATTTGAAAGGCTCACTCGATGATCCAGCAGAACATAATTTGAATTATTGTAATGGGAATATTAAATATAATTCTGAGCCTATGTCTGACAACCAATACCTCCTTTTTCTGTTTTTAATCATTATGCAGTACACCATTTCTTGCAAACTCATGTGGCTGGCTGAACAGACTTTACTAAACAGCACGGGACTTAAAAGTTAAACTATATAACTTTTGCACATGTGTGGGGATTTGGCAGGCTGAGGTACAGTAAAAGGTGTTCAGCTATATCAACTTTATTCATGGTGACCTTTGATAAATGCAGTGACATCAATTTTTGGCCCTGTCCATTTTATCTTGTATTTATCATCTTTCTATTATAATTATGGAGCAAGAATCTGAAGATTATCCATGTTGACGGTGATGTAGATTAACTATTAATCCTATTACCTGTCGTTAGATATATGTTAATAAATGCTCACTAATGAGCTGTGTCGACTAGTACCTGAAAACATGATAGAAATCTGTTGAAATTAGTGAGTTGCACTTTTTCACCATTTTTGGCTTTTCAGCATTTTTTGGCTTCGGATCACAGATATAATACAGTTCATCACCTGGGTCTCAGTGACTGTAATTCAACAGAAAAAGGTTATCAATATTCAATGTGTGACAACTCTAACAAAAATCAAAACACCTGCCTATAAGATAGTGCCTTTAGCTTTCACATCAGTATAGTTGCACTACTTGAAACATTAATGAAAGTGAAGAAACTAAATTTCACTTCACCACCTATGACATACAGCCATCAGAGTTCCAACTTTGATATCATCACATCTCTGGTTCTCTAATGTTAACAAGTGATTAAGACTTGCAACTGCACTAAAAACCATTCCCATCCCCCGTGGATTCAATCTGGCTAGACCAGAAGAACAATTCTTGATGTTTACAGTTTAACTTCATGAATATATCAATCATGAAAAGAGCAGATAGTTTGTGTTTAAAGGTTTTATGTTTCATTCAATAATTCACGAAGATGTTGGAATGATGTGGTGCTATGATGATGGTAAATGTTGGGAAGACGTGGCCGGCTTTCTCTCTTTCTCACCTGATGAAGATGGCAAGAGGCTGGGGACACTTGGTAAGTCTGTGAAGACAATGTATGAATTACATGAAACAATTACTTTCCTATTCTGCTTAAGCCTAGGTACTTAACAGGAAGTAAATAAATGCTCTACAAACAACTATCCATATAAAGCAAAGAAAAACTATGTGTTTAAAAAATGTATCCATCAAAATTCAAACCTTTATAAATTTATCATCGGGAGGGTTCACCTGGACAAAAATTATCTCAGAGATAAATATTGAAGTCTGTTTGGGGCTTTAAAATTTCAGTAAACATACCAGAAAAAGTATGTTGTCGTTTTTGAGGTTTTCCATCAAATTCAGATCGCTCAGCTCATAAATCTCCCAATTTAGCTGGCATACATGTGCTGCGACTTCATATGCTGGCTGTAAATAGTTAAGGCCTGGTCTCTTGAAAAAGGTTTGCAAAATTTCAGAACAAAAGTAATCTTCCTCCGGTAAACTAGTAGACATGATTGATGGTCCAAGTAAATACTTCTTACTAACAACTAATAGGTTATAGTGATGACAGTTACCAAGCAATTCATGGTGTCTTCTTTTCTGGTCTTCCTGCTCATACCCCTTGGTATCATTCAGTAGAACATCAAGCTCTCTCTCCAGTCTTTTCTCCTCCTCTAAGGGAACTGAAGTGTCTATCTCCTCATTTTGCAGGGATTCATTCAACAAAATATCTAGGTCTTTCTCATAGTCTTCATCATCTATCCTCATTGAACCCATAGCTTGACTGATCTCATCCTGATTTTCTATGGCCTGCAATTGCAAAGGCAAAATAGGTAATAAAATTGGTCAAATAGTCCACAGATTCTTATTTCATGGATGCAAATTAAAAATTAATTTAAGCAAATGAACATATGACGAGGCCATAATGTCTCGTGTGGCTCTTCTTAATGAGGTAAGAATCAATGATGTTTGTTTTCTTCAAAATGCAGGTGATCCATTTTATTCAGAAATTCATTGCTCAGTTACCATAAATGAAAAACCTAAAATAAGACAATAACAAAATTTGTACTGCTGACTAGGGACAGTTTCAAAAATACATTATAACTGTATTTGACACATGGTTAATATCGTTTTAGCAGACAGTAATGGTAATGATGTTTTGTCAAAGAATGTTCAATGAACATGTGCATGTAGGTTATGGAAGACATATTTTGACTCTATCTGTGCCTGGCTTATCTAAATTGGTCATTGTGATTTCTTCAATGGGCAATAATTACACTTCTTGATTACAGAATTTGTACATGTTAAACATTAAACTGAAAGTAAATGATTCAGGGAAACTAATTTGAGGAGAAAGGAGAAAACTTGCAGAACATAATTCTTTTCCTGAAGGGAAAAATGACAAAATGGCATAATTTTTAATACCAAATCTTGTAGACCTAATCAAGTCACCGTTGGCACTATCATGTGGTAAATCCATACTGCATATGTAAATTATAATAGAGCAGTCATGATTAAATTAAAATAAATATACATGTAGTTTGAAATGACTGTTTTCTGGATAGATTGGACAGATCAGGCATGGGTGTTTTAATTTCTGATTTATGTTCAAAGAGTTGAAGAAGTGATTCAAAAACAACAAAAGTCGCAATTGAATGAAAATTATTACTAATTTTAGAGCAAGCAAGACAACAAGAGTTACTGCTTCTGTAAAGGCATTAAAAATGTTTCATGGATAAAAAAGTCTCTTAGACCATATCGACAATACAACAATATATCGTCAATAGTTACAATGGCAGAGACCAATATTAACAATATATCATCGACTGGCACAGAAAGAGTTAAAACTGTTTGACTCATGTACACTGAACCTCACCTCTTGCATATCATCCATGACTGCTTCAGTCTTTTCTAGGGAGAGTTCACTATTCAGTGCCTTCAGTGCCTCTGTTCCAGCCTGGATTGCTTTAATAACCTAAAATGAAAAGTAATAACGATGGAAAAAAAAAAATGGAAAATGCCAAAGTGTTCATCATTCCACAGACAAAGAGTGACATAATAGAGAGTATTTATATAGCGCTTATCCCCGTAATTACAAGCTCTAAGCGCTTTACAATCTATTATTACCCCGA
>JBCAUA010248444.1:0-20323 GCA_038406235.1 Peronia verruculata | reverse complement strand
AAAATCAAACCCCAGCTTTTATTCATACCCCATCAAACGATACCCTCTTTAGTGTGTTATTTAGTGCCCGGGCCGTAGGGTATTTCTCCCCCCTGAAGTTACTAGAATGTTGAGACACCACCAGGATTTTCCAAGCCCGTTTACTGCTCAGCCTCTCCACCCACATTTGACTCACTTTTGTATCAACATCAGAGAATGACATTTTGCTGTTGGATGTCAAACAGCTGTTCTCGCTCAAGTTGCAGTAAGTAGATCTGATAGGTTGATATGTCTCAAAATTCTGATCATTTTCGTCAGGCAAGCTCTATGATGATAACCTGCAGAAAAGGACGTGCACAGATTTGGAAGTCAATATGAAACTGGGCAGACTGCAGACAGAACTGATGTCGTCGGCCTTTGAGTGCTTCTGAATCTGTCAAGGATAAGCAAGTTATGACAGAGAAATCACTAGATGAGATCAGGAAATGTAGTGCTAGCTTTATGGTAAGGAACAGTTTGCTAAGAAATCCTCTCCTATCGAGAGGACTCCTATTCCAATAATTTGGTTCATATCAAAGTGAATGGTAAAAATAATACGAATGAGACGACTCTGAAATTTCCAACAGATGTTGAAGGCAATACTACATTGATGTCAAAATTTCTTAGAGCTATTATTCATCCTGGACAACTTCACTGCCGGAATCGGTGCTGATCACAAATACTGAGAACAAAATCCAGGTCTACATATTTATCTGCAAGGCCTACATGATAAAAGGGCGTTTGAGAAAGTATTAAAAAATGTCTAGGTTAGGATTACAAGGAGGGGAAGCGGGAGAGAGGGGGAGGCAGTTCAAAACTGAACAGTACATGTCTGTTACTTCAGTTAAACAGTAGCATACGTGCATGCATTCTCAATAATGGTAGTAAAGTGCATTTATATAGTGCCTACAGACATGCACACAAAATATGTCTCAATACAAACAGGAGCAACAATGGCATACAGTACTGACAAAATCAGATATGCTCTCACACATAATGTAAAAAAAAAAAAAAACTCAAATACGTAAACCTATGGACATGAGGGACAACCAAGTCGATGGAAAAGCTGGAAAACTCTTACTCAGGCAAATTGTTGAAGAAAATACTTTAGCTGTCGTTTAAATGATTCTAGGCTTGAACAGTTGAGAATGCATGAAAGCAAAGCGTTCTAGATTAAAGGGCCCTATATAGGAGCATACTTACCATATTTCTGACATTCTTCTGGCAGTTATCTTGCTGAATGGCTAACTAGGGAGAAATCTGAGTCTAATCTGGAAAGGGATGGACTCCGTCAAGCTTCGTCTTGCTCAAGCCATGCCTCGAACTGTTTATGCCAACTCACACTGTGAAACTAACGCGGCCAAGGAAAAACAAAGAGGGGGGGGGGGGGAAGAAGAATACACTAGAAACACTGGGCGGACAACATAGCAGAGCTGGCGGGGAGACATCTTGCGAGACCAAACCCTCTTATAATCGTCATTTATGAGACTAAATTCAACACTAAACCAATAGTTTCAGCCCACCAGCCTTACTGCATAACGACCTTGACCGTGGCGTTGCACAGCCCTATACAAAATTCGTTAGAAAAATTAGAGGCAATTGCTACACAGACTGATCGGCTGTCCAACGACTCATCCCTTTCTGTTAAACTTGTGAAGGAAAGAGAAGGAATTTTGCCGAGTCAGCGCTTACCTGGTGTGGGGTGTCTCTGGTTTTCCTACACAATGTAGAGTGGGTGGACAGTTTCAAGCCTTAGGACCAGCAATCAGACTGGTTGATGTTCTCTGTGCAGAGGCGGCCCGGGAAATGTCAGCCTGGGACGAGAATGAATCAAACTGCCCCTCTGCTTTCCAGGCCTTTGATTGGTCAGATCTGACAAACAAGCTATCCAGGGTAAATAATACAGCGAAATTCCCGTAGTGGTTAGATCTGTTCCACTGACCGATGTTTTTCATTCTTGAGTTCACTCACCTGTTTCTGACTAGACATTGAGGCTTGATCAAGCGTTTTTTTTTCTTTCATCAAGTTAGCACATAAAAAGCCAAAAGGTTTTTTTTGCTTTGTTTTGTTTTTGAAGAAAACATGATTACTACTGTGACTGAAAAACAGAGAGAGAGAGAGAGAGGGAGAGAGAGAGAGAGAGAGAGAGAGAGAGAGAGAGAAAGGGTCCAATACCTTGAGTGAGGAGGACCAGTATCAACTGTGAAACATTAGCTATTACTAACCTATTGTATGACCATGGACAATCACAGCACACACTTGAATTATGTCCACACAAAGTTCGGAAGTGACTGAAGAGCGATTACAGAAATGTGTAGGCTCATTTCATTCTCCGGTTAAACTGGTAAAATGTCGATTTCGCCAGTAATCAATACCACCCACGATACTGACAAAAACACTGAATGTACTGCAATAATTAGTATAAATGAAATCTTCGAAATGTCTTTGTGTTCAAAGCTTTCTGCGTTTAATTTCAACAGTGTGAATTGTCCCATCCTGCTCCTGTTTTGTATACCGTATAGAACAGACTGCCCCTTGAATAATTCATATACTATTGAATTACAGCTGTCATTGTGCACATTACGAGTGGACCAACATTGGCGAACAGGGCAAGAAGATAGACTGATTAAACTGCAATGCATCTGTACTAAAATAAAAACGAGTGGTTTTGTTCCTGCGTTTACAATGCTATTTCAGTTATCATGAAGCCACGTCTATTGCCACGTGGACATTCTGAGCGAGTCCATACACAAAGCGATGCAAGACAATAGTCATCATTTGGCTGCCATGGCGTAAGGAAAAAATCTTGTAAACTACGCGTCCTGGAGGTGATTTTTTAAAAATTATTAAAGTTAGGTTATTTTAACCTTTTCCATCGTATTCAGCATGCTCAAATTAGAGGAAAACAGTTTTAAAAAAGTTGACTTTTTCATACGATTGTCATGGCAGCGCCGCCATCTTGGATTTTGGAGCCCCTGAATTGACTGATTTTGAAATCTATCTCCTCCGCCAAATTTCAACGAACCTTCATGAAACTTGGTGAATATATTTTTTATATATTATCTAAAAAGTTACATATTATCTTTACGTTCCATGCAATACAGAATTTTCTATAAATTTTTGAAAATGCTATATAGCGAAAATTCAAATTTCCACATTTTTTCAAAATAAACACCCAATTTTCTCAAAAACTTGGTTTGAATTGGTTTTGAAACAAAAAAGGAGATAGAAAAAAACAACTGTAAAAAAAAATAGGGTTTTGGGAAAAACACTTTTAAAGTTTATTTTCAGCAAAAAATTGACGACGAGTTTTTTATTCGGCTTTCAGGCTCGGAATAGCCTTTTTTTTTTACATATTAGCCCTCATTTCATGACTTCTGGGCCTCTTGTTGCCGTTTGTTAGCTCTCTGGGTGTATCTTTTATCCCATTTTGCTCCCTACTCCCCATCTTTATAAGAGCCACTTTCGGGTTCTTAAGGGCCTCTGTGTGCCCCGCATAAGATTTTTGAGTGCAAACCAAGAGTGTTTTGACCTTTACTATGACATATAGTCGACAAATGAGCTATTAGTTGCAGAAAGAAAACAAAATTGCCCTATTTATAGGACGAGGAAAGTCATTTTAGAAGACTTTCATTGATAATTTGCATGATCAGCAGCTTTTCTCGCCTTATAGTGGTCATCCAGTGTCCATCCCTGGCACTAGAACTCGTGATATTGCTAGAAGAGGTGATATTCAAGTGTTTTTTGCACCCTTTGCCTATATATAATGAAATTGCGATGATCCTTATATAGCAGCCAGGTGGAGTCAAATCCTGACTGACAATATGTTAGGTCTACCGTTGAATGACCATTGGTCAAACACGTTAGAATTGACTTAGCAACTTCTTGATACCATTTTTACACGCAGAAAAGGCAGTACTTTTAAGAGAAAACAAAAGTTCAAAATCGCCTTTTTTGAGCAAAATCTAAATTTCAGGACGCCCCCCCCCCCTTAAAATACTCCTCGTGGCCCAGATTATAGTACCGGTAACTGTAAAGGGCATTGTAAACGCAGACCAGGTGTCAGATGAGCAGATGAGCTCTAGATTTATATCAGGACGTTGTTTTGACAGGATAGGCGTTACAAGTCTCGGCAAGGAATATTTTCTAGCTCACATCCAAAACTTGATATCTTATTAATAGAGCCACTGCTGGTGACGTCATGAATCCGGAAGTCCTTTGTCCGCCGTATTCAGTTTTCAATCAAGTCACCTTAGAATGGAATCGCTATGCTGTATGAATATTCAGAAGCTGGTCTTCTACACCAAGCCTGGGACAAGGCCAGTGAACGGGAAGGGTCAAAACAACCGCTATTATCATTTCACTGTGACTCATTGATGTTATTAAGATTGATTTTAGAGCTGTCCTGGCAATTATCCACTTACGAAGTAAACAAGCAATCCAACTGATCTATAGCAAATTAATGCTTGTTTTGCTTGCTTTGGATTTTTACTGCCTTTATCTGGGCAGGCCCTCTGCTTTTTTGTGTTTTTATTTTTTCTTCTTTCTTTCCTTCTTTTATTTTTTCTCTTTCTGTTTGTTTTTAATAATTTATTTCGCCAGCTTGTTTGTTCGCTAATTGATTGTGTGTCTGTTTGTTTACTTGTTTGTTGTTGTTGTTGTTGTTTTTGTTGTTGTTGTTGTTGTTGTTGTTGCTGCTCTGGTGTGATAAATGTGTCTACAAGCTGCCGCTTTGTAGGCAGTCAAAGCCCAGCATTCCGGCACAGGGATTGATAAAATTGAACTAATTTGTTAGCGAGGCAAGAGTCTGGTTACCGTCGTCGGCGTCCGTACGTCTCGACAGACGATGGTGTAGCGCTAGGTTTGGGGATAGTATCTTTTAGAGTGGCTGAGGAGTCCCACCCTTGAGTGGCAGTCTCGCAAACAGTTGTTGCAAGTAAAGGGAGTTGACACTGCCACAGAGGCTGCCTCTGCCTTTCCTTTTGTCCTCTTGTCTGCGAGCTGGTAGTTTCTGGTGGTTTCTGCCCGCTTCTCTCCCTTACTGCCAGTGCTTCTCCAGAACTGGCGGTTGTCGGCAGAGCATTCTCAGGTGTTGGAGTCAATTTCGGCTGTCTTCATGTCCCGCTTGCAGAAGGCCTTGAACCGGAGCTGCGGTCTTCCTGTAGGGCGGGATCCCTCGCGCAGCTCCCCATACAGCATGTCCTTTGGATGCGACCGTCATTCATGTGGCGTACGTGGACTAGCCACTTCAGGCGTTTCTGGCTAAGAAGTGCAAACAGGCGTGGGATGCCGGCGCGCTGGAGGACCTCCGTATTTGTCACCTTGTCTTGCCACTTGATTTAGAGCAGATGTCTGAAGCACCGTAGATGGCAGCTGTTGAGCCGCTTCTCCTGGCCGGCATATGTAGTCCAAGACTCACTCCCGTACAGCAAAGTGCTGAGTACGCAGGCCTGGTAGACACGTAGCTTTGTGTTCACTATTAGCTGGCTGTTGCTCCAAACACGCTTATTCAGCTTGGACATGACTGCGACGGCTTTCCCAATCCTGCTTGATATTTCTGTGTCCAGGGAGAGAGAGCTGGCAACGGTGGACCCCAGGTATGGGAAAGTTTCCACAACCTCGAGATGTCTGTTGTCGATCGTGATGTCCAGCGCTGTGCCTGGTTACCAAATACCGTCTATGTCTACCTGCAATGGATCCCAGGGCATGTCGGTGTCAGGGGAAATGAAATTGCAGATTTCCTTGCTAAACAAGGTATCTGTGCAAACCAGACAGCTATCTTTATGACCATCTCATCACTCGAGCCAACGTCTAAGAGCAGGCGAAGGCCAAATTTTGATGGATAGACAACGGAATAGATCGAGAATTTACACACATTTCCTGACAGGATCCAGTTTAAATGTTTCAATGGGTACCTGATTGTGACAGTGATTGATATTGTTAGACTGATAAGGATTTGAGCGCCTAACAGACAACCCACATTGTATAGTTCCAGGAAGCTGAGAACGTTTACATATGTCTTCTTTGGGTTTGTCGCCTGAAATGAGAGAGGATAAAGCACTTAGAGCCTGTACCGCACGGGTAAAAGCGCTACAGAAATGTTCTCTATTATAAGACTACTTTGTTGTGGTGGTTTTGTCAATCAGTTGAGAAGGGAAACCATCGTCCAATGACTCTGAATGTGTCAATGATTTGCTGTTAAGTGAAAAATTACATTCTCATTTGAAGCCCTCAGCATGCATTTTGAGCCAAGCTCGAGAATGTTCGAATTATTATTATTATTATTATCATTTTTATGTCGAGATATTTACAACCAAAATTTAAAGCTCGTGGATCTGAGCCCCTTAAAATGTAATGTTTGATAAATAATTCAGCACACACCCTCAAAACAAGACAGCACTAACAACCAAACAAAACAATAAAGTTAACAATAATCTGCCCTCGGGATAAATACTCTCAAAGGACTTAAGTAGCCCCGTGTTTCAACACTAGAGTTTTTGATCATCATAGGGAATGCTTCACTGGGCTTGATTTGCAGAGGCCTGGATTACGATCGTCAAGCTTGATTTGCAGAGGCCTGGATTACCATCATATACCTCAAACAACAAATGGAAAACTGTAGATTTTAATTGACGATGCAGATCGTAACAGTACAATATAAAAGATAAACATTATTAAATTTTTCTCTGTCAATAACAGCTGTTGACAAAATCTTTCGCTGGCCAAATACATTTGAAATGTTTTGTAATGTTTAGTGTAGAAGGGATTGTATCGTAAACTGGCATTTAAAAAAAAAAATTGGTTTACACGAAAGTTTTAGAATCAGATATCATAGTGACGTACAGATGGATTTGATCGGACTATCCACTAGGCAAGATACACAGCTACACCGAAACTGGTCACTGAAATGTGATTGTAATCATTAGGGCAACATAAGGAAGTAAATCCTCCCCCCCCCCCTTTTTCCTGTCATCGGCGGGGTATTTCTCGTGGAGACATCCTCGACAGTCCAGGGGCGATATCTCTTCTCCCTCTCTTTCTCTCTCTCTTTTCTTACTCCTGTCTTCTGTCCTGCATTCTTTCCTCTCTTCTTCTTGACATGTAAACGTATCTTATCGTGTTTGACACAGTTTAACGGTAATCGTGCTGATGTGTCGTTAAACCTCAACACATCAACAACAACTCCATCGTTCTTGTTCCCTCCCTTTGAAAGAACTGTAACAACACCAGACTGTACAGACAGAGGTGCGGAGAGATATTTTCTCAGCCAGCAAGATTTTTTTTTTTCTCTCTTCTTTTGCCAAGTACAAGAGGTATTGTACTAGCAGTGTAGAAGAGAGAACAATAACTTTTACTACTATTATTTGAAACATGAGAAGCAAAAATACATGGAATATATATATATATACATGTATACATAATTTTATATATACTTATACATATATAAATTCTTACGTCAGGATGAGTGCTTCACATGCCGGATTTAGTGCAAAATTGTTCCATAACCAAATAGTTCATATTCGACTGAGCAAAAACCTGGAAATCCTGGACGGAGTGTTTGTACCCCCTGCTAAAAATAAAACTCACTGATCTTCGTTACCGCTGCACCATGAGATTTGAGACAAATTGTCACCGGTCCCGCGCATTTTTTATGTTTTTCTATGTCAATGGTAGTGAACAATTTGGATTGTTTGTACCTCCTACTGAAATCAGACGTGGAATTTCCAGTCGCTCCTTTGGTCGAACTAGATAGTGTGTGGAGTGATGGATTAGAATATGCATACGATCAATTATCTTCCCTGAAAATTTGTTTTTTATCCACAGCTAACGCTATTATTCACTTTAAAGCCAGAAAAAAGCTGTTGTATCTCTGTGACAATAAAGATCGCTGAGATCAGAGCAAAACCCGACAAACGCCATTTTTGAAAATTTTGAGTTATACCCCTAAATCCTGGGAATGGTGATACTGCTATAATATGGTAAGGACTTTTCTTTTCACCAAACGCGACTTATCCTTCCCGAAAGCCTTCAGAAAATTCTAACTCTCAATGATGAATTACTAGCTACTGGAGAAAAAAAATGTCATTTTTCTCTAAACGGTGATTTTGGAAATGTCTCATTTTGGTCCCAAACCCTTCCATTGTAAGCTCTACTTTCTCAAGAGTGGAATTTGGAAGATGCCCAAATATTGCTCTGAACCCTCGAGATGGTGAACATGTCAAAATGTCGCGTTACTCATGTTCCAAATAACCAGAGCTAGCCAGCCAGGTTGTTTGTTGTTGTTGCCTTTCTTTGTTTTGTTTGCTTGTTTTTGCTTCTGTTTTGTTTCATGTTTTCATTAGTTAGTTGGTTAATTGTGTAACATATTATGTTTGTAATTAGTGGATCAGTGATATTAATGTATATCTTTACATTTCCTTTCAATAAACGAATTAATGTATACTGTATCAAGTGATTTCCCGATATTGTTCACTTTGACGATGATTGACAATGTATACAAATATATTGAACTGTTATGTTCCACTACATCAACATAAGATTGCCAATTATTTATCTTTTTTTATTATTGTTATTATTATTTCTTTGGTCATTTCCGTTTTGTTTTGTCGTATTTTTGTTCTGTTCTGTTTTGTTTTAGCCTTTGTTTGTTTTCATGTCTGCGATATGATTTATTGTATAATTTTGTAGTGACGTGTGGTTGAGGTTCTCAGGTACATTTATTGTGAGTCATATTTTCTCGTTCAGCTACATCTACTACATTGAGATCAGGAAACAAAACTTACTCGTAATAAAACAGTTGCTTACATGTAGAGGATGATGTTGTTGTGTTGGCGTTTAACGACACATCAGCACTATCACGGCTATATTGTGTCAAACACGGTAAGATATGTTTACACGTCAAGCAGAAGAAGAAGAGAGTAAAGAGAGCTGGAGAGAAGACAGGAGCAAGGAGAGAGAGAGAGAACAAATGTCTCCCCTGGAATGTCGAGGATCGCACTCCATGGAAAACGCCCCACCGATGGCGGGCTTACACCGCCTGCAGGTGGGAGCAGAGAACCTACTATAAATCGAGGGTCCCGAAGGGTAAACAAGTGGTAGAAGATTGACAAGCACCATCAATATCATCCACCTCTGCGGACTTTAAGGTGGGATTGCAAAGGAAAAAAAAAGGGGGGGGGGAGGGTTAGAACCAATACATTGGTCCTAAATATTCTGTGAGCTAAAAGCTGACTGATGAATAACCCACCAATTATGGCTCAGTCAGAGAGTTTGTGAGTATTTTACTATTCAGAATTCTTGCTATGTCATACCATACACGAATACGTTTTCAGAACTTCACCGTAAAAAAAACAAACAAATAAACAAACAAAAAATATGACTAGATCTATATTGGATGTACGATGTGATATATATTAGACTATGGCTGCATACTGTAATGTGGTAAACTATAAATAGCAATAGTAATGCTCTGTGTAAGTAACCTGGACTTTGAACATGGACACAGAAAGGAGGCTGGAAGCTGCTGAAATGTGATTCCTCAGAAGAATGATGAAAATATCATGGACAGAGAGAAAAACGAACGAGGAAGTTATGTCAGTGGCAGGATATGAAAGATCCCTCATAAAGACAATATGAAAGAGGCAACTAAAATTCCTCGGACATATCTGCACGAGGAATGGACTAGAGAAACAGATGCTATGAGGAAAGATCCAAAGGAAGAGAAGCAGAGGATGGCAATGAATGAAATATATTGACAGCCTTAACAGATACGCCACCAAGAATGAAATGAGCAATACCGAGATGATAAGAAAACTGACAACAGAAAGGTCTGGCAAAGCCATGGTCGTGGATGTCTGCTCCAGACCTGACACCTAAAGAGAGAGAAAACATATTACTGAGTTTGTATGCAAGTTCGATAAGAATATTGCTTATCCCTAATTTCTGATCAATTTCCATATTTCGGTGTAAAAGAAAATAAAGTACCTATATTCTGACACTTTCAAAAAGGTACAGGGGTTGTACCATGACCATGGGGCAAACATGTGTGCCTCAGCAAAAAACATACATCACGGGTTCAAAATTTAAGTCCTGAATGGTGATAGAACAATTCCAAGATAAGATCCTGCATTTTTTGTTTTCAGTGGCGTAACATCCCCTCACTTCTTGAGAAAGAAAGTCTGACACCTACGCGGGTTGAAGAACCTTTGGCAGTTAAAATTTGAAAACAGAGTAGACAGAGACAGCTCAGTCCAGGCAAAATTTTCACGCTTCAAATTTCTACCAACAACATTTTTCTTACCAAACCTGGGCAGGTAACTAAAGCTGAGATAATACTGCTCTTTCAAGAGTTAAAAGCTACGTACATAACAAAAAAAAAAAAAAAAAGAAAAGAAAAAGTATGGCATGATGTTCTCTCTGCTGTGGATGCCAGGATTGTTGTAATGTTGTTTGTTTTTGGAGTTTTCGTCTTGGGAAAAACATGTAATAATGCAAATCAAGCTTTAGAGAAAAACCATCAAATTAAATAGAAACAAAAAAAAAACAACACATGAACTTCATATATTCTCCAAAATTAGAAACTATACACTCATCTTTTTATTGTTAAAAAAATCTATATTATCACAGTGAACTGTACACATTATCAGTGGATGATACTCAAAACAAAATAAAAAAATACAAGGCCATTTTGTAAATTTTGTATACGCTTATAATACTTCATTCACAATCTTACAAATTTATCACATGCAGAAAAGCCAATTTTTTTACTTATTAGAATGTTTCAATATTTTGTTACCTAAATAGCATTTAAACCACCTGCAGATAGTGTGAATAGCCATGTCATAGTTATAATATTATCAAATCAGTAGTTATCTTCAAAAAGTTTCCAGTGTGAGTCCATTCGTCAACTTTTCTTTCCTTGAATGCCTGAAATGAGTCTTAAACTTGCATACAAGCACAAGAGACCAGTCCAATGATAGAAATAGGCAAACGTTGACTTGTTAGTTCAGTGTGTCAGAATCATAACCTGGTTGCCCGAGTTATTTTTTTAATTGTCTTGTTGCCTGTCAAAATGAGACGTATGGCGATTTTTCGCCATTTGCAGATTAAATACATCTACATACCTATCTCAAAAAATATGATTTTAATGAAGAAATATTTAAAAATTGAGGGTAAAACAGATATTGTTTTGTTCAGAAATGAATGTGCTTTTGATTTCTGCAATAAAAAATAAAAAAATCAATATCTGACACCTCTTATCACATTCAAAGCCTGATTTCTCGGTTCTACTCCAGCGACTTACATCTCATTCCAACTGGCTGAGAGACAAATGTCTTTTGAGCAGCCAGCACTGATCCATGCATGTGGGCCATATTTTATTGGTGAAAAAAACATCGACAACAATTATTCTCATCTCCAAAAGAAAATAGTCAACAGGTGGATTTTTGTAAAAGGTCAATTATATGAATTTCTCATGCCCAAATAAAACAGGTTAATAATCATCACTACCAGCATTGCTTGGAACATAGACCTAACACCTGTACAGTGTTGTGAACCTTATTTTGATCTTTGACCCTATTCATTACTGAACCACCTCCTCCCCTTCCTCCCTGCACACTTTTTTTTTCATGCAAATGAAAAGTCCACCGGACTAGAGAAAGAATTCCAGTTTTGAAGAGTTGACTTCTGGGTATAAAAATGGTATCAAAATGTTGATATGTCCATTCTAATGTGTTTGACCCATGGTAATTCAACGGTAGACCTAGCCTACTGTCAACTAGGATTTGGCTGTTACATGCAATAATGGATCATCACTTTCTGATTTTATGGAGGTGAAGAGTGCATGCCATACATGATTATGACCTTCTCTACCAATATCATGAGCCCCAGTGCCAGGGATGGATACTAAATGACCATCAGGGGTGAAAATAACTGCTAATCAGGCAGATCAATGGGCTGCTAAGATATCGCGGGCGCTCTAGAATGAATTTCCACCTAATGGTAAAACTTTCATTTATCTCTACTACTTCAGAGCTTACTTGTGGACTGTACGCCCCATTAAAGGCCAAGAAACTCTTGGTTTGGACAGAAAAAGATATGGGGACCACATACAGGCCCTTGAGAACCTAAAAGTAGCTCTATGGGAGCCCTTACAATGATGGGGGCCTAGGGAACAAAAGTCGAGAAAAATTATGCCCGGAAAGCCAGGAAAAGGCAACAAAAGACACAGAAGTCATGGAGAGCGGGCTAGTATGTAAAAAATGCCCTGGACAATTCTGGTGTAATCCTAAAATAAATACCACAGTAATTCGGAGGAATGTTTTACATGTTGGAAGGCAGCTTTTCTCACATTGCATAGAAGTCTGATCTATTAGCTATCAAAGCCATGCTGGATCTAACATACTGGATTTGACCACAATGAAGTCTATAGCTATGAAAATTTGATAAATTTTCCATTAATGTACTGAAGCTCCTCCTAGATCGCATTCTAGTTTAAAAAGCCAAAAGTTTCAGCATACATTTCTTGACTCCAGCAATACCTGTATACACACATAGGGTTAACTCAAGGTCAAATGACCACAATATGATCAAAATGACAACTACCTCCAAGGATTTCCAAATAAAGTTTCTGCCCTAGTTGAATTCTAAAATACTTCAACATCTCCTGCTAGTGAAAGCTAGAGTTCAAATCTTAGCTGACTGTACAACGAGCATAAATTGTTGATAAACTCAGCAAATGTTTTCAATTACAATGTATTACATTGAACCTTGAAATATTCTCATCTCCCTAATACTGAAATGAAGATTCAAGTCTTGGCTGGACCTTGCACATTGTTTAGATTGAGGGCCTCTAAACAAGAAGTACTTAAAACATAAGTAACATTTTGAGCCAAGATCTGGAAAGCCCAAATATAATGATGACCCCAAAAAATGTTAAAATCAGTGACAAATTAACAATAAAAATTTTAAGTGCAATTCAAATCTACAAACCCATGAAATATCTATTTCTGTTCATCTCTGCTTCAAAAATGTCTCATTTATGTTAGTTCACACAGTCTCTGATCTATTCATCCTTTCCTTGTTGACACTTTGATTTATTTCCTTCAGTCTCTTTAACCTTTTTATCTAGTCATCCTCTTATATCCCTATTTCAACTGTTCTATTTCTTTCCTTTCTTCCCCTTCTTCTTGCCCTTTCTCTTGCTGAGTGCCTTGCGCACTTTGAATGACCTCCAGAAAGCCTGGATGGTAGTTGCCGCCTTGACCATGATTGCCAGTTCTCGCTGGGCTCTCTCCCGCTTCTCACGCGCCAGGCGGCGTTCCTCCATGATGGCCATGTATTCTTTCTCCAGCGTGGCAAATCTTTCCTCCAGCTCCAACAGCTGTTTCTTCTCCTCCGTATAAACGAGGTCAATTTCCTCATACTCATCCTGAGGGGAAATGAATGAAAAAATAATGGTCTTAGATGTGCTTTGATATTATGACTGCTGCCCTACTTTTGAAAAGAGATAAGAAATGAAATTCAGAGCAGTGCCCTTGACAATAATATGATTGACAGCTCACGCCTTGGTTATTTCTTTTTTCTATTCAGTAACCCTAATCACCATAATATAGATGATATAATTTAACAGCTAATATTTTCCTATCATTAATTTACTACCTCGTTTTAACCACTTCACTGCATACAACAGTATGAGGTAGATAAAAAAAAAGGTCCCTCATGTGCAGGAAAACATATGAGGAACATCCAAAGCCAACCCACCATCAACCGTGTCCTGATCTCCTTAGATCACTGACCAGTGTTCCACATGTCTGTGCTGAATCTTTTTAAAAGACACTGCAAACTAGTGACTGGTAGGTGGCCTAGCAATGAGAGCCCTAATCTGACATAGAATTTGCTTGTTTATGTAATGATTTGTAATACAGAACAACAGTCAATGCTTCTGATTATCTTTGTTACAGGAAAGCACAGAATGGGCACTGGTTTGTCTCACATACAGTAGGCGGGACAAAGTGTGAGTGGAAGATTAAGACAAAGTGAGGGAAACTGATACTGATGCTGAGCACAGGACTGCAAAACTGGCATAGCAGAGAAGCAATATAGCCATTTCTGCCTAATTCATAGTTTTGACTCTGCATAAAACAGTTTTATGTCCCATGATTTACAAGAAGAGATTCTTGAGTCCATTAGGTAAACATTAAATTGAAAATTTATACCTATTGTGAAGTATAATCCAAAGTAAACTTTGTCTTGGATGCAGGACAAATGAGTCGGAAATCACTCTGGGTGATTGTGAGTTATGGCCAACTATTTTCCAACTCTGATACCAAATTTTTTATCAGGTTCGAAAAGGTTGAATATTTGTTTTGTGGAAGATAAACACAAAATTTTGGCATTTCAGTCGAAAAATAGTTTACAAAAGGCCCTGAACTCCAAATCTCCCAGTGTGACTTCCGACTCATCTGCCCTGGGTGCAAAACATTTATCTTATTCATGTCCATAACATATGTACACCTGGAATAAATCTGGACAGAGCTACATCTCATGTACTGAAAGTAATGAGCAATAAGGTAAAGTAAAGAAAGATAAGGTAAAGTAAGATTAGATAAAATAAGGGTTAAATAGGGTAAGGTATAATTAAATACAATGTTAAAAGGTAAGTGAAGAAAGGTTAAGTAAGGTAACGTAAGGTAAGGAAAGGTAAGGTAAGGGAAGGGAAGAGAAGAGAAGAGAAGAGAAGGTAAACTGGACTACTAGGCTACTAGATAAGGTATGATCAGGTTAGGTAAGGTTAGAAACGGTAAATTAGGTAAGGCAGAGGAAGGTAATGTAAGGTAAGACAAGGTGAAATGAGGTAAGACAGAGACAAGATAAATTTCATTCATTCCTAAAAAAAAAGGAAAATCCTGTTACAATTGATGAAGTCTAATATACTTGAAACATATATTCACACACACACACACACACACACACACACACACACACACACACATGAGCATAGACTACTACAGCATCAGAAGAAGGCAGATTCATAAAGCAGTGCTGTAGGTGGGCATCCTTCAGTCTCAGGAGACTATGGAGTTGAGCTCTGGACATTTTTTCGAGTACAGGGTCGAGTGTGACTGGCCAGTCCAATGCGGGTGTGGTTATCTCTGTATTAGAAAGGTTTATAACGACATGAGAATACTGACAGGTGAGTCAGAGACTGCCTCAGAACTGCAGGGTGAGCTCCTTGGGATGTAGGACAATAAAACTTCCACAGAGCACATTGAGTAAACCACTCACCTGTCTCTCTCCAAGATCTTGGTCATATTTCTGGATCCAGTTGTCCACCTCGTTCTCAACTTTGTATTTTTTCTGCAGATAATTATTACAATAAATAGGTAAGATCTGTGATCAGCAAAAGATTCAGAATTCAGGTTTGTTAATGAAACAGGGAAGCTAAACAGGCAAGGGAATAATGTACTGTTTTTTACTACAAAAAATATCAGAATTGCTCTGGCAACAAACAATCTGAGACACAACTCCATGAAATCAGGCGCTTGTCAAACCAGAGAAATCACATGTTTTTGAATGGTGAAAGAAATTCAAGGCAATTTTTTTTTTTTTTTTTATCACAGAGCCCTTCTATATCAATCTAACAATGCATTTCAAAGTTACATTTGCTGAATAAGCTTGAGTAAAGGCCCAAAAACTGTAATTTAACAGCATGGGCTAACAAAGATTAATGAGGATTTACAAAGGTGATTGGCCATTTTCTCACTAAATTCAGCTGCAGCAACAGGTCACCCCCATCATCTTTAATTGAGAATAGCTCAACTTCTACTTAAGGTAGAACAAACATTTTTTTCACACACAGAAAGAGAAATGAATGAGCTTATCATTGGTATCAATAACTCCATATGCTCAAAATTTGACAAGAACCTGATTTCATTGTGTCGCGTTTCATTTTATATTTCAAAGACAGGGGCGGATTACTGACATTTTCTTCCTTTGGTAAAGGGGAACAAATCAAGTGAATGATTGAATCTACTGTAGTTATATGACGAAGCCCCATTAGAAAAAAGGCTGGATGAAAAATCAAATTCTGTTTATCTCTTTTCACTTAATATCATTCATCAAGCACTGGCAGTAGAGTATCTACATCTCAAGATGAATTGTTTGGAGCAGGGATATAATTATATAGAAAAGATTGCACCTGGTGAAACTGAGACAAAAAATTGAAAATTCTTAGTACACTTTTTCATTCCAGAACCTCACAATATATAAACAAAACAATCAAATCGGTAGTAAAATCAACAACAATTTTTAAATTGTCACCATTGGTACAACACCATAACAACAAGACCAATGATGATAAATCAAAAATTTAAACAACAAACTTGAATGTTTATATCAACAGAACTCCAGCATATAATTCCACTGAGAAGCAATCAGCTGGTATAAAAATCCATAAAAGCAAGAAAAGTTAAGCTAATGCCATTCATTACTTTATGAATGCCCATTATAAAATCCCTCTGATTTTGGCCTATAAGAGGAGATTCAACAGTCCACCTGGTCTAATCTAGAATTTTTCTTTTTCACTACCGTAAGAGAACAAACAGGCCGAGTGCATCAGTCATATTACACTACAATTTTCATCCAATGTGAGCTTCTCTTTCTTTTTATCGAACACTGATTTGACATTTTTTATTTTACATCTATGACCTCCCCTTTTCATTATATATATATGTATGTCTTGCGCCCAGGGCAAATGAGTCGCAAGTCACGCCAGGTGAGCAAGTCACAGCCGTTTTTTACCGTTTTTCACTGTTTTCCCACTATGATACCGTATTTCATTTTTTTTCAGATTAAAAAAAAAGGGTTAACTTGACGTTTTGTGAAAAAAAAAATTAATATCTTAGTTAGAAAGTAGTTAAACATGACTAAAAGCAGTGATATATCTTCATTGCCCAGGGCGACTTCTGACTCATTTGCCCTGGTTGCAAGACGTATAACATATATGTATGGTCCAGAACCTCCATCATATATACTACTCCCTTACACCTTTCCCCTCATCACCCCACCCCTCTTTCAACCCCACACCACAAACAGATTTTTGCAAATCTGAAAAAAAATATATTAAAAATATCAGAACTCTTGCAAGAAATAACAAAAAAAAGTTGCAGAATTTCCTTACAGCTCTTAGCTCTCCCTCCACTTCCCGGTGCTCCGAGATGGAGTTGTTCAGTGAGGTCTGCAGAGAGTTAATCTCTGACTGAAGCTTCTGTGTCTTTTGGTCGCTGTTCTTAGCATCCGCCATCTCTTGTTTCTCAGCCTCAGCACGTGTGCGCCGAATGCTTTCGTCTGAGAACTTCTCAATCTGATGCAGGTCTGTCTGGAGCCGCTTGATGACATCATTCTTCTTGCAGATCTGAGAACACAAGCATCTGATATAATCAGCAATCCTGAACTAGAGGCACTGATTTATTTGACAATAGCTATGGCTTGTTGTGATTCCTGGAGCAAGAGCTAGGGAATTACAAGGAAGTGACTATTACAAATATGATTTACAAAAATCAGTTGATGTAATATACATGTATTATACATACAAGTTACACAAGGAGAAATTTTGGAAAATACAATTCACAAAATCAGTGATTTCAAAAGACCCACTACAAAATGTTGCTCATTAAATCAGAAAATTCAGGGACATATTATAAAACTTCCTTTACAAAATCAGTTCTTAGGACATAAATTGTAGGTAAAAAGTACTATTTTCAACTTCATAGTCCTAGATATTTTTTATTATTTCTCATTTCAAAATTTAATTTTATCATGGGTCTTTTGTGACATTACATTCAAACATTACTTTTGTTTAACTCACATTTTCAATCAAACTACTTTCTCCCCTTTCTTTTCCATCCCCTCTTTCCTCTCTTCACCTTCCCATATAACAATTACATGGTGGCAAAATATTGAGAAAACAAAGTAGCGTCTTAACAACGATCATCATCATCCCACATAACCACAGTGGCCGCAGTACAAGGATAACCCCTCACAAATTAGCTGAGTTAACTGTCGTAACAACTGAAGGCAGAGGCAAAAGATCTAAGAACATTTTGTTACGGCTTTTTACTGTAAAAATCTTTGAATTTTTTTCTTGTATTACATACTTATAGCATAAAAAACGTCATTTGTTTATACAATGTCTCGCACAAATGCTGTATGATCAGGTGAAAGTGTCAGATACCAAATGTTTCATTCACACAGTTATTGATGCCTCTGAAAATTGAACTGAATTTATTGTTGTTAGTGAGAAAATGATTAACCACTTCACTGGAGATAAACATACATGGTATGTCCATGATCAGTCCTCCTTCTACCACCATTTCCTCCACTTTGATCTGATGTTCCAACCACTGACCAGCATTTCATATCTATACATAGTTTATATCTATACATAGATAAGTGTTGCAGGCTGATGATTGGCTGATGAGGTAGCAATGAGAACTCAGTTTGCGTGTATAATTTGTTTCTTCATAAAAAGTAAAAAAGTAAAAGTAAAAGTACCATCCCTTGACCCCCCCAAGAGGGGAAACTGTGTTGGCCATTTCAGACGGCGTCGCCGCAGAGCAGCGCCACTGTACTTCCCCTGATATACATCAGGTACCTGTTTTACAGATGGGTGGGCTGAGGAAAATTGTGTGTTAAGTATCTTTCCTAAGGATACAACATGTAACCATTGCGATTCGAACCACCAACCTCCGTTTATGGATACTTTGTATTGCCAGTAATCTGTATTCTATGTGCCCTCCTCACCTTGTAAATGACATAACCAATAGTCAGGAGGTCCAGACCCTCTTTGCGTTTCTTGCGTCTGTCTTTCTGTAGCACAGCAACCAGGGCCGTACACATATCATCATCATCATCATCATCTGGGTCAGTCAGAGTCATGCGGAACTGCGGGTTTGTCCAGAAAGTTTCTAAACAGAAACAAGGTGAAACAAACTTGAAGAAATTTTTTTGACAGAACATGTAAACAAGTCTCCTTGTATTCTGTCATTCATCAACAACTACAAGCCCACTTAAATGCTTATACTAAGCAAAAAAAAATGGAACAAGTGAACAAAATTTAAAACCTCTACAACTTCTTGTAAACCAAAGTATATACTCAAGTGCTTATGTAAAGATTTTTTACAAAATGCAAATTACTTTGAAATGCTCCTATTCAAACTTCATCCTGAGAGAGCGGAATAAGTCTGTTTCTTACTTTGAGTAAACCAGCCAAAGCGAGGTTGAAAGACTTACCAAAAACCAAAACCATAACCACCTGAGTGAATAGCTGGTAAGAATTCTAAACATTAAAGAAAGAAAGATATTCTAAGTAATTTCTAAAGAAATCAAATGAGATGCAACACAATGAAATCAGGCTCTCATTAAGTCCTCAGTATGCACTACAATGCTGTCATAGCACAGACCAGTTTGAATTGTTTGAATAATGAAAGTTAGGTTGTCCACTGACAAGTATTAAATTAATTCGAATTAGAATTTTCATTATGTGTCATCATACTTTTATATCACTGTACCAAAGTTTAATATTTGAAAAATGAAAAGTTATGACACAAGCGAATTAGTCAGTAATGTTTTAACATCACAGTCACAATCTCCCACATTGTTTGTCACATCATAGGATCAAATGACAGTGTCTGAATATCAAAAAAGCTATTCTGTCCTGCATGCTGCAGGTAGGAGTTTCTCCTCACCCAAGTAGTTGCGACAGCCACCAGCATTGACCATCCTGACCCAAGAGTTATGCTCCTTGTAGCACTCCCACTTCTTCTTGTTGCTCAGGTCTTCCTCATCCAGGGAATCAGGCCCCAAGTTACAAATCTCCAGCTTCTGGAAGTTGGAGGTGAAGTCTTGGAAGGACATCCTGGTCAAACAGACATCATTCACTTTTAACACAATGGGATTTCTATAATGACATTACTGTATTATTCCTGCTCAAGAAACAGCAATTTTCTTTATTGAGAATTCCAAAGGGGAGTGAAATTTTGAGCCACAGCTGATTGACATTTCTAAGTTTAATCCTGTAAGTGTCAAGTCCCTGACAAAGATACCTTCTTGTCTCCTCGCACTTAGAAAGCCAGTGACACAGTAGCTGTGATTGCAAGCTGGATAACAGAATTATTACTTTGACTCATCTTGTCATTGGGTAAAGCACGTAGTAGAGAGACTCCATCAATTCATTAACTCAAGAACTGCGAACCACGCATTTAGGCAACAGGTGAAGCCCTACTTGATACTGCGCAGAACGCATTTA
>JBCAUA010248333.1:0-36008 GCA_038406235.1 Peronia verruculata | reverse complement strand
GGGGGGGGGGGGCGGCTGGTTGGCTGACAGAAGGGAGATTCTAAAGGCCATTCAATTGTCTCTAGCATATTCTGAAGTTTACAGAGCTTTCTGTTTAATGAGCAAGATTGTCTAAGATGATCACTTTACCTTCAATAATCTGTTCTAACAAAAACAAAACAAAAATACTTTGTACATTTCCAAGGTAAACTTTCCAGTGAAGTCAGTTGATACTTCAATACTATTAGGGTTTTTTTTTTCAAAAATGATAACTTGTCCCATTAGTGAGACATACTTCTTGGATATTTTATTTTTTTAACTACATTTTTTTGTCCAGCAAAGCCTATTACATATCTAGTAATGGAGATTCATGATGCAAGAAAGATCACAAGCAAAAACTAAGTTGAAAACAATGGTGAAAATGTCCAGGAATGGTTGTTTTGAATGAAAATAATACTGTCCCTACAACAAAACACAGCCTACAGGAGTAAGACAAAAATGGAGACATCAATGCTGAAAAACTGCCAACTATTACCTGAGAGAGATCCACAGGGAGGCCACCTTCACAGGCTTCAATCATTGGCTCCATGCCCTGGCAAAGATAAAGTTATGAATTCCTTGTCATGAACTTAAAACTATTGACTGAGCAAGGCTGGGCATCATGACTTGACAGAGTTCAATATGACCAAACCCCAGTACTAAAAACAATCTAACGAAATATTCCAAATAAAGTGGAACATTACTACAATTAACCGTCTTGGACCCATGACAGCTTTAGAAACAAAAACATGGTTTTTGATAACTGGCAATTTGACAGTGAGTCTCTTAATATCAACACAATAAAGAGTCACAAGCAAAACTTTGGGATTTAGTAATTATCTGTTTAACTTGAGCTATTCAAAATTTCATTTTTATGCTTCATTATTGTAATATTAGAGAGGACTGAGAACTCTCTGATGTTACAGAAATTCATATTCTTCCATCAATAAAATGCTTTCAAGCTTGGCAATGTCTCTTTGAGACAGCCTTGTTTTGTCATAATACTAGTGATTTACCACACTACAGTTAAGTAAAAATATGAACATGCAACAGTTAGTGGGTATATGGACATGTGTTACTCAATATTGAGCTACTATTCCATTCACAGTGATGGAAATTCATCAACAATGAGAAAAATGTTTCCTCAAAGACAGATGCTCTTCATGTTGCCAGTATTCTTATCTAAAATGAATTGCGCTTACAAAGATTACCTATACTATATAAAAGCATTTCGTACCTTCATCATTCTGACATATTTCTTTGCTAATTCGATATCATGATTCTTTTTAGCATTCATGGCAGCCTGTCTGAACTCTCCCATCCTCTCCTTCAGGAAGGCCAACTGCTGTTCTTGTCTTGAGTGAAGGCTTTTCCGGCCAGCTGATGACAATGATATACAGACACAATAGTAAGTCAGGCAGATATCCAAGTGTAAAAATAACAAACATTCTAGATTTCAAGAAAGACATTGTTCGGAGCAAATCTGAGGAAAATTCCAGTCAGCATATGGTGAACATTTTAACATTGAATCCATTCTTTTGAAGATTGTCTCAGATCTTCCTACTACCACTAGTGTAGTTAAAGTGTTCACTTGCATATTTCTCAGTTTATTGTAGACATTCAGTATATAAGTATTACAGATCATAGAAATACTACTGAATGGACTCCATATTTGCTATTGGACACAATATTTATGTGCACTTTATAAGTGTGTAATTACTTAAATTTAGTGGTTTTGGTGAAAAAATCTTCATCAAACTATGCTTTGATAACTATTTAAACGTTTAATATAAGATCTACTGGTGATTAACTTGGTGCAAGATAATGTACATGATACTACATTCTTTTGTCATTGAGTGTTTTATCTCGCCAGAAAAATTTCCTTCTGGAGTAAATTGAAAACAACTGTAAAATGTGAAAGAGACTCATGGGTCTAACATGGAATAAATTATAACTTCACATAAGGAGGAGATCTTGACTCTAGAATTGTCAGCATCCCTTGTTAAAAAAAAAAATTGGGGGGGGCTAAGATATACTGATGAAACTTTTGGCTTTGATCAGGAGCGTACTTATGGGAGCTAAAAGTTTGACAAAGTTTTCCCAAGTGCACTTACTATTCTGTCTCTGTACGGGTTGAGGTTTCGGTGCTGGTCGTGGTGCAGCAGCTGATGGTCCTGGCTGCCCTGCCATTGGTGCTTGTCTCGGTGCTGGTGCTGGTCCTGGTGCACCTCTGGGTGGTGCAGTTGGGGCTGACTGAGCAGCTGATGATGGAGTCTGAGCTGCTGCAGCAGGGGCTGATTTGTTCACAGGTATGGGTGCAAATCCTACAAAGAATGGCAAAAAATTATAATAATCAGGTACCTACTTCAGAAAATAATGATCATTTGAAAAAAATACTACGGGAGGGAAAAAAAAAAGAGATAACCACAGTCACAAAGATCTAGATTAAACAAAAAGTACAGTATGCCACAAAGCCTCACACATATAGATCTTGAACAATTAAAAAGATAACACACAGTAGTTTAAAGCCCACATATATCATATATCAACAGAATATGTCCAAAGCATGATTCTACTTTTAGGGATTTTTACTAATAGCATACACAGAGGCAATAGGCCATAGTGTCATTTGAAAGACATTTCAGCAAAAATACACTTAATAAACACATGGAACATTGAAAGAAAATAACAAATTACTTTCAAATCATTGCCAAATTATTGTCAGCCATTTTTTATTTGAACTCAACACCCAGTTAGCTGAACCACTCTTTCTCCGCTTTCTTGTGAGCGTTACTTGTTCAGTGAGTACTGTATATCAATGGTGATCAATGTAGATTCTGCATCTGTCCTCAATTAACATTAGTTAATGTGGCACTGAATTATTTTCACAGTAAGGGTATGGGTTCTCACTGAAATTGTTCATTTTGACTTTCAAATATTTCATATACCCAGTGCATTTAAATCATCAACTTACCCGGAGGTGTAGGCAATTCCTCAAAATCCACAGGTTTGCCTGCTTTGTACATTTTGATAGCATCTTCATATTGCTGCGATGATAAAACAAAAATCAGTTACTAAAAAAAAAAAAAAAGGGCAACCCCACAGACCCAGGACAACATATACAAATCAAGATTTTAACATTCCTCACTCCAATTGTTGCCATAATAAACATATATTGATGTAATACGACTGCTACTTTACGATTATGGCAAGCACACTACCTCTGACATTTAACTCTTTCATGGCGCTCATCACTTTGAGTCAACCTTAAACAGCCCTGTGGCAAAGAACATTCTGAAACGTCATCACACAGATGCGTAGGCCCCTACTGGCTATGTTGGCAAGAAAACTTCCACAAACCTTCACTATTCTGCCCATTCGCCTGGCTTTGCTGCTTTCCCCTCCAGCCTTGGCTGCACTCTCTGATGACTTGTACTTGTCCAGTCGCTGGGTCAGGGCTTCCATTACCGTCTTGGGAGCATCAGGAGCTTGAAACATCGACTTCTCTTCTATAAGTTGAGAGGAACAAAAAAAATGTTAAATTCAACTGGAAAAACATTCATAGTAATAGTAAATTTACTACTGGAAAAGTTATCACGATCATGTGATCTAAATTTCTGCTGTTTTGTTCTACTCTTCTATTGCTTGTATTGGTCTTTCCAAGTCAGATAAGAAAGGTTGTCAAGGATCTATAGGAAACAAACACAAAAAGAAAACTGAAACATATAATGCAAGAGGCTTTTCCCCCTTTCTGTGAGTTAACCGATGAAAAAAAGATAATAAACTGGTATACAAAATTCATGGAACAAAGTACCAATATTCATTCCATCAATAAATTATTAGAAAAAAAAAATGATAATAAATGAATAACATACTGAATACAATGATCAAAAGATAGCCAAACACTCTTGGGGGAGGGGGGGGGTGTTAATGCTTGAACTAGGGATTTATTCAGCTATAAATCTGGATTGACCATATACAAACTAAAGGAAAAGGGTGAAGATTTTTTGTTTTGTTTTGTGTCCTGCTGCCATGACAAGGCCATGACAAAATAATGATATTGGATTCTGTATCTTGTTTTGTCTTTTCAAAAGCCTAATGCTCCTGGAATATTGAATGTAATTGAAATTTTCTACATTAAAAAAATAGCTTTCCATAAAAGGCAATAAGAATTTCTGGGTTTTTTTTTTTTTTTTGTTTCATACTATGTCTTTTAGAAATTTCTGAAGTTTGTCTATTGACAGATGGGTATATTTCTCTATTTCTATCAAATACTCAATTCCCCTTCACAAACATGAACACTGAGAAAAAAGGGATAAATATTATTGAAACATAGGCTAAGGACAATGTACATTTAAAATGTCAGTTGGTTCAAAAATATGAATAATAGAGAGCATTTGTACCACACTTTTCCCTATACAGCACATGCTCTATGCACTTTACAATCTATCATTACCCCGACTGACAATGAAGTCTCAGTTTCTTGGAAAGCATACAAAGTCTGCCTATTAGGTGCCCAAATCCTCATAAATCTAACAATACCAATCACTTTCTTTAGTCAGGCACCCAATTAAACCTGGGTCAAGTCAGGAAATGTGTCTAAAATTGTTTTCCCAAGGATAAAATGTTGGGACCAGTCAGGATTTGAACCAAGAACTTTAGATCCTGATTTCAACAACCCAACTGCTAGACAAATGACACCAGTCCAAGGGAAAAATGAAAAAACTTTGAGAAATCACAGTAGTATTTTCATAACCTTGATATAGTGTCTCCCAGTGGTGTTGATGTTTCTGGCCCCTGCCATTAATTTCTCATATGAGATCAAACTGTCTAAAAGTAGCTAAAAGCCCAATTTTGATATTTTAATAAAAAAATCTCATTTTCAGGACAACAACCTTCCTAACTTCTCAATAACAATATTTAAAGGGTCACTTTGAAACTTTCCAAGGTGAGAGTGAAAAGCACGGCAGTTATGAAGACAACATATATCTGAAGAGGAACAATTTCCTTTCATATCTGAAGAGGAACAATTTCTTTTCATTTATCTGTTTATTTCTTTATATCCCAATTTCTTGGGAATTTTTCTGACACGTATACAAAATTATGTCTATCTACCAGACAGCCTGACATTGAACTGGCTGAATTACATTCATCTATGACTGTAACTCAAAATACACTACAATATACCAGTGTACCGTATGCTTTCATCACATATACATTTTTCAAACCTTTTCATTTTAACTCTTTAACTCTGAGCGGCCGCTGACAGCGGCCGATAGACTTTATCACACTAAGGACAAAATAATGTACGAATGAGAAATTCTACAATTATGAAACTCTTCATAGGTGAAGGAAATGATTTGCTTCCTAGAGGGGTAGATGAATTGAGATAGCATTTGATTACACATTTGGTGTTTTTTTACACGAGCAGTTTATTCAGTCTGTGCGCAGTGAAACCTAGATCATACAACAGGCTAAGGACGCTTGCATTATGTCCAGATTACGGATATTTCAGTCAGATGAAATAAGGAGACTGATTGAAAACGATTTTATTGATCAGAGTGATTCATCATCAAGTGAAAGTGATTCTGATTAGATTTAGATCTAATTTGTACAGTGTAGGCCTATATAGATCTAGATCTAGCAATAGCAAACAGAAAGTGGCCAAAAAACTCAGTTTCATTGCAATTACAGATACTTTTAAAGTGGTCATAATTTTGTTCCTATAAGGACTATCAACTTGAAACTTCACATGGACATTGCACATTGGATATACTTTGGAGAAATAAAGTAGAATTCACAGAATTTGAATTCAAGTTTGATATTTTCTATCGACTGGTGAGTATGCAAATTATGATATCTTTTCTCACACTTTTTTTCACTTTCTGTCTTTCGATTTGTCTCTTCTCATTTCAGATGCCCCCATGCACACAAACACCTCATTTTCTGATTGTATATTCAATTTCCTTTCTAAGGATGGGTCAGTCACTTTTCTATCTCAATTAGAAAATATTTTATGATTTTTTTTGAGACATGACTACTTCCAAAATCTTCGGTCATAAAATGAACTCCATCCAAACATGGAAAAAAAATTCTAGAGTGAAAGAGTTACTTATCATTTTTCCTTTTTGAAACACTGTTAAAATACATTCAAATATCTGATTCATTCCTCCAAACCATTCCTCTAACATTAAAAAATGGCAATAACCTATTACAATAATAGATGTACCCAAACTGGGAAAACAGTTTATTATATCTTGAAAGGGAGATCTTGTGAGCTCAGCTTTGAATGTTTTCCTGGATCACTTTCCTTTTGTAGATCTAACCCAGATAATTTGTCCTCGGTATAACCTCTTACCTTCAGCAGTTGTTTGAGGCAGGTCAGGTTCTGCATCTTCTCCAGCTGCCTGGTTACTTACTCGCTGCATGGCCACAGAGACCTGAGGTTGGTTAGCTGTCTGGACAACTTCACCTGATCAGAAAACATAACATTGTTGATTATTTCACTATTTTCTAGAGACCTCAGGAACAATGTGTTTAAAAGTTTGCAACTAAAATCTTGAAATATGAGAGCCAAAGTATCCATTTTCTCTTCTCAAGAGACCAATTCATTATAGAAAAAAGTACTTACTATACTCAAGGCAGACAAAGAGTAAACAGAAGCATGAAAACTAATGGATAAGCTTTTTCTATAAGGTAACTTTCAATCTACACTTAAATCAGTGTCTCAATCATTTATTCTACAATAATGTGACTATTTATTGTCATTTAAACAAAGCTTTTTATTAGATGCCATAATTCATTTCACACAATTTATTGCAAAAAAATTAAATGGTACCACAATTTCACACTACCTGAAAATTCTGGAGGGACAGGTGGCATCTTTGACAGATCCACAGGTTTTCCTTCATCTACTGCTTGAATCACAGCATCAAATTGCTGGAAAGGCAAAAGAGCAGGAAACATACAATTTGCTGGTTTGAAAATTACTACTGTATCAGACAGATATAAAAACACCCCTGTATAACTTTTTGTGAAAACAAAGCCAGACAAACTTCACATAATAAGCTTGTTTGTCACTTCTTTCCTTACACTATATAATGATGGTAGATCTTGAAAAATAAATTTAGAAAGCATTGATTTTATCATTCGAATTTCAAACTGACTGTTCCTTAAGTTCCTGAGTGCATTACTTAACAACAGCCTGAGTTATAAATACAACAATTCACAAATCATGTCAATATGCACCGTTCAAGTTAAACTCCAGATAATTATAACCATTCACATTTGTTCCTGCACTCATTATTATGAAATGATATACATGCCTCCACACTCCATCCAGCTTCACTCTTATATAAACTGTTTGGGTTTATCTATTCTCACCTACTTCTTTCATCCTATTACTTGCACATCTGGCTTGTTGCAAAAAGAAAAGTTATCAAGAACAAACTAGGAAGCTTATATAACTGAGATGCCCTCAGAGGAGATCTCCCCTCTTGTCAATCAAATTTTCCCTTCTCAAACTATTATCCAATGGTTTTTGACCTGTGGGTACTTCATATGTTTCATTATTCCTTCTCATGTAACATTCACGCATGTCTTCCATCTGTCTATGATTATATCCTTATGCAGGATATACTTAATCCTTTGAACCTTTGTCACTAGAGTCTGAAAACCCCTGTCCCTAGCCTTCTGGGCTGAGAATGCACATTTCTTGTTTCATGTTTAATATCTTTTGTAAAAATGAGCCTCAAACGCGATCATGCTCGGAAACATTTGTATTCACTGTAGTCCTAGATGCCTTTGCCACAGCGCGACCTGTTAGATCTATTTCTAACTGCAGTGGACGCTTAGGATTGGTGTATGTGTATTATCACATACAAACTTATATTCCCAATCTTTAGAAATCAAGATCTTCTCCCTCTTTCCCCCTCACTCTCCCTTTCTACCTCATTCAATTTGAATGAAACCAATATTCTTACTCTGCATCCTCACAGACCCATTTAATTATACCCATCTGATCCCATACCATGCTCATCAGTAAAGTGCTATTACCTTTGAAATTTTGACATAACTCCCAGCCTTAGCCATGTCACCTTTATGCTTTGCCATTAAGGCAGCTTTTCTGTACTGATCTCTGCGGGCTAACAGAACCTGTTTTGATGCTGTAAAATACAGAAAGAATATATACATTAAAAAGCATTATTAAAGATATCTGCCAATCATATGTCAATATTTATTTGTAAGATAATTCAACTCAATTTTTATTTTCTGAAAAGAGCTTTTCTTTCTTTTTTTTTTTTTTAATCTTCATATGCATCTTACATTTTTTTTTATATTTATTTGAGCACAAAAGCATTTTCTGTGTTTTTTGGGGGGTTTTTTTGGTATGCCTTGAGAACTTATGTAAATTTTCTTGCTGTGGCCACTTCCCCTTGATTCCTGAATATGTCAACTCTGAAGTATTTCAAATGCAGAGGAAAAATAGTCTTACCATTATCTGTGGTAGATGCAGCTGGAGCACTCGTTAGTTTTGTCGGTGATGTGGACAGACCACCACCCTGAGGCTCACTTGGTGTCCCAGGGGCTAGTGATGTAAGAAACAAAGACAGTTTGACCTTTGAAAGCCTAAATGTTTAAGTATCCAAATTCTTGAAAAGTAAACAAACACAATGTCAGTATACAGCATGAAGTCAATTGTCACACAAAAAGGTCTTATCTAAACAACTGCAATATCCCTGAAAACAACAGCAACAGTACATAAGCCAGTTAGGTTCTGAAGGTCCAGTTACAATGTTATAAGACCAGACAGAGAAGTTCTTCATGATTTTCTATGACTAATCAGAATTATAAATGACTGCCATATTTCTAAATCAAATACATGTATGACTGCTTAGAATTTGGTAGAACTACTGTTACTAAAACAGGCATCTTCAAACTGAAGTCTTGGGTGATGTCTGATGTTTTTCAGCATATAAACAAGATAAAATGAAATGTTTCAGGGCAAAGCGCAGCAAATGCCATTTTTGAAAATTTTGAATTATCCCCCTCAATAGTGAGAACGGTGATAGTGCTATATGGTAAGGACTTTCCTTTTCACCAAATGCTAACTTATCCTTCCCGAAAGTCATCAGAAACTTCCAGAAACTTAATGATAAATGACTAATCACTAGAGAACAAATTGTCATTTTTCTCTAAACAGTGATTCTGGATATGTCTCATTTTGCCCTGAAACCCTTCACTTGAAAAAAAAACAAAAAAACAAATAATAAATAATCCTTCTTAATTCTGACACAGTCTACAGATGTCTGAATAACATGTTTCATATTTCAAGTTCAATAAACATTGAAAGGTAGTCAAATTCCACAAACACTGAAATACAGTGTGACATATCAATACTGTGTATCATTATGTCATTCCACTATATGCCTGACTCATTTTTTATTCCCAAGGTTTTGAGTTATGATGCTAGGTATAATCTCCACTGCAAAAAAAAGCAGTCTGTCAGACTGCCTTAAGAATACTTCAGTGTCATCAGCAAACCTAAACATTATGAAATTTTAAGCTCAACTTTCCACAAAATGACTATTGTTCACTTTCTCAGAACAGATAAAACTGACTAGGGCCAATGTCAAATGATTTTAATGATAAAATTAAAGTTAATTTATTTTTTTAAAAAACTACTTGAGACTATACATCAGTATGTCTCAAAGCTGCAGAAAGTTTTTATCAACTTCACTTTTTGAATCCTGTCCACTGGTATACAGGTGGCATATAGAACTTATACAGCGACTTAAAACCATTACACTCAGTGAGCAAGATCACATCATTACGATATATTTGAGCCTGGTATTTTGTGAGCTCTACAAAGAGGCAATCACATTCACTTCAAAAGTAGTGTTTCATAGATAGGTTTAAATGGCTCAGGAGCTCAAAAAGGGGGGTCATAGTAGGCTCAGCAGCTCAGGGATCAAAGGGTTAAAAGGTTGTAGCAAACCTGAGGGACCTGAGCTTGGACTTGTGGCAGAACTGCTTGAGCTCTCCGCTGCGGCTGTACTGGCTCCCATGGCAACAGGTGGTGGGATTTCCTCTTCATTCACTGGCTTCCCAGCTTTTGCTTGTCTCAGAAGCCCAGTCAGTGTCTGGAGATTTCATTTATCACTATATCATCAATGCTTCATGATTACTGTATTTCATTTTCAACATTTGTGAGGCATTGGGAAAAAAAAAATGTGAGGTATGCCATTATAATTTTACTGAATTAATTAATACAAATATGTAATAGTTTTATTTTGTGGGTGACTTTTTAAATGTTATCTTATGTCTAAATATCCCATGAGACATCAGTTGTGTCTGGCCATGATTGTCAAGAAATGACAATATTTTTTAATGAAATGTATCCATGTGCAATACTATAGTTTTGTCAAATTTTGGAGGGAGAGAACGAGAACGACAGGAGTACACGGAGAGAATGAAGCACAGCTAACTCATATATGGTACAGTATGTATGCTAAAGTATATCAAAACTTTATACATTGTTTACATGCAGAAATGACACATTGGCAGAAACGTTTTTTTGCATAAAATACAACACTTGCTTAATCCTAACTATTTATATTTTGCCTTATCTCACAAAGCTGCCTGGCCAAATCCATGAGGACGCGAAGCAGTTCATTTTATCAGGATAACTACAAAATTTTCATACCATGTCTACAAGCAGCCCTAGTTTTCATCTCACTACCTCCAGTTTTTACACATCTATTCATCATAAGTCATATGTCTCCAAACATTCTGTACCACATTACAACATTATGTTACATTCACTACAAGTAAGAAATATGCACTCCCCTACATAAAACTAAGCAAAAGGAACAGAATTTGAGAAAAAATGAAAAGAAAAATAAAAAAACTCTTTAATTACAGTATGATATCATCAGATATGCACAGATCATGTATGGTAACAATCTGCCAAGAATGTCTAAACATGATACATCCAGCTCAGAAGCCATATTTTAAAACAGAGATCAGAGATTCTTAAAAGAAAACTTTCTTTTCTTACAATGCTTCCCCTGAACTGAGATAGAATGAAGACATATGAAAAAGAACAAACAAAAAATGTTGATATAATGAAAAGCTTTTCAGTCACCTTGATACCCCTGTCTAGTCGCCTGTGTTTTGAGCTGTCTCCTGCTTTCTGTGCATTAGCAGCTGCTTGTTTGTACATATTTATCCTGTCTTCCAGTAGACCCACCATGCCACCACTACCACCACCCCCACCACCACCTCCAACTGGAGTTGTGGCTGGGGATGGCTTGCCACTGTTTGTGGGACTGGGCCTGGGAACTGGGCTTGGAGCTTTCTGGGGGGAAGGCAAGCTTCTCGGGGCAGGAGCTGGGGCAGAAGGTGGAAGTGTGGGCTGAAATATTGGTGGGCCAGAAGGAGTAGACTGTGGTGGGGTGGAGGATGGTGCTTGAGTTTTCTGTGGGCTCTCATGAGGACTTCTAGTGGGTGGTAAAGATACTTCTTCATCATCTTCTAGATCTTGTAGCTCTGCCTGATGAAGATAATAATAGATATAACTTAGCCAGATGAAAGCATTAACCAAAACATTTAATTTTCTACTTTCATCTTGTAACATTTGGCTGTTTGATTTTGTTCTTGTCTTATGTATTATCTTTTTCATTACAGCTGTAGGAAAACGTCTTGCGATTTCCACTGAAAAATCTAGTACAGAGATACAGTATGAAAATATTCAGTAAGCCTGTCAATATTCAGTTCCCTGAAGACTATAGAAATTGCGATTCAAGGTGGTAGGTAAATCAGCACCATATGCACAACAATATTCTGTACTATTGTTGTTTAAATGGTTTTCTATTATATTGCTCTCCAGGGTAAAGGTTTTGGGTGTTCTGGCATAAAGTTTACCATTTTAGTTAAAACTATCAGTTCAGACTCTATAATGTCTTGCAGCCAGTCAAAATAAGACACAAGTCCATTTTTCTCCATGTGGGGTTTTTGGTATCATGTGAAAGCTTATTTCATACCTTTTCAGACAGTGAACAAAATTTGGAGCCAGTTTAATTCTAGTCAGAGATATTACAGTTTAAAGAGACAAAGGGGGACCCCTCAGCAGTGACCCAAATTTCAAGAAAGTCGAGTTTAAATGAACAGGCGGGCGAACGCATTAATCTATGTCTATTTCACACAAAAAAAAACCCTGTAATATTTATAAATCGAGGATAAGACCAACACTGTCTTGTTTAGAAATGAATGCACTTTCAATTTCTGCAATAAAAAAAATTCTGTATCCGATCCTCCTCATCCCGTTCAAAGCTTGAGCTCTCGGTTCTAGCCCAGCAACTTATGTCTCATTTTGACTGACCGCGCGACATGTGTGGGACCCTTAAAATTCCCCCGACTGCAATGCAGATATTATGTGCTACTCATTTTTCAAAGGAGGCAGAGGTGATAATTATTTTGTGCTTCCATAAATTCCATTCCTTTAGCTAAAAGAACTGTCTGATGCAGTGGCTAGTCCATGAGACTATTTAAAATGCTCTGCGACCACATGTACAGCTGGCAGGAAGGAAAGAGTTGATAATGTAAGTTTCTGCGGTGAAGATTAACCATAAGTCCAAGTGTAAACCTCCATGCTACCATTCTCCCAAAATAACATAAAATTCATACCAGCCTTAAAATCTGCCAATACCTGTACAAACATCAAAAACCAAATATCTTTACTCAGCTTACCAATAAATCAGGATCGTCTGTATCAGACACATCTTCATCAACATCCTGCATTCCCATGGCTGCCATTTTTTCAATATCAGTTATGGGCATATGAGCTGTTGAATAAAATTAATAATAAAGCTCTGGGCTGGACATATTCATTTCACATATTTTTTCTTATCCACCAATACTGTATATTTTAGTTATATAACTAAAATTCGCCTACTTTGATGGCATATGAGGTATCTCCTTCATTAACCCTTTATCTCAGACAGCTGCCGCAAGTTGCCTCTATTGACAGACTGGTACAATCACCCCAAGTCGCCCCATATTCCCTTTCCACTGAAAGTTGCATTATGACCAGAAATCTTGCACTTCACGTGGTGTAAAAAAAAAAGTAAAGAGCTCATGCTTTCCAGTTGTTTTTATTCAATCTAAATCGGTTGAAAATTTACGTTTCTGTGATTTTTTTTAAATTGGAGCAATATTTCAGCGACATGGAGGCACTGTTGCAGCTTTATCTAAATGGCTCAGCTTAGTAATGGCGTTTCATCTGATTTCCATTTCAGTTATTTTTTTAACATGATTTAGTTGACTTACTGCCATAAAAATTTGTATGCAGTTGCACACACCAATTTCCTGTTTTTATAAGAAATTTTACATTTTTTGGTGCAACAGTTTGCTGTGAGTGATTTTTTTTTTTAAAGAATTAATTATGTTTTCGCACAAAGTTATCTCCCTGTAAGTGAAATTGCAGAAAGGTTTACCTGAAAGGGATGTGTCAGGTAAAGAGTTAAAAACATGACAACATACTTTATCATTGTCCTTTTTGTCTCAAAGTTGAGATACAGTTCAATTCATTTGTAGCTGAGAAAAACATACACAATTTGAAATAGGCCTATGTACCAAAGTTTGAGATGATCTATTATTAGGTGTTATATTGGTTACTTCCCCATGTGCATTCATTCATCCAACACCACTACCTCCTGAACTTCAAGTGAAACATGACCTTCTGTGCATTTTCCATGACATAATATTGACGCCTGTCAATGACGCCACTTGTATAAAAACTGACCAGTGCTCCTCACGCCGGACTCTCCTTCCCAATCCTAAGCATTCAATGCGGCAACATATCCCCACACGTCACTTCAACTCCCTCCCATACTCTTCCAACCACTTCATGGTGGTATAGTATTACATACCATACTTCTACTAGGCCTACTATAAAATGAGAAACATTACATGCAAGGGAGGATGCAGCACTATTTTTCACTTTTCATAGTTAATTACAATAACTTGCCAAACAACGATACATGTAAAGAAGTCTAATCAGTCAAACCTCTACTTATAACAAAACAAGCAAAAGAAGGAGGACAGATCACAAATTTTTCTTGTTTTTTATATAACATCCTATATCATCCACTAGTGGGACTAGCGAGTTCACCATGATGAAGAAACAAATGTCAGCTTCCCAACTCTGCTCAGGTGCCGTCTATGTTAACTGCCGTGCAGCCATGGAATTCCCTGCATTAAAGATGATTGCAGACACTACCTTTCCTACCGTCTTATGTGAATTTGTGTCACACAGTGGGGGGGAGGTATGTGAGGTGTGAGTTTGACTCATGGAGATGGAAGAAATCATGGGTGTGAAATGGATGTGGAGACAGGGTGGTCGCCCCGAGACTGAGGCCCGAGGAAAGATGATTCATCCAGTTCGGTGATTGTTTTAGCTTACAGTCACACTATTGCATGATGGGAGGGGACTCACACGTGCAGTGAAAATGTGCCCCACAAGTCAGGATTAACTAGGGCCTACATCAACTCACGCATTGTCTTTTCCCATAATCTCATAAGGGCAGGGACACGGGAACCAACAGCCCCTTTTTTCCCCTTTGATCCAATGTTCTGACCACCATATCCCATCTATTCAGAACCTTTTGATGCCTGCCTCAAACAATTAGCAACCTTGAACAACAATCAATGCTTCATACTGCCTGGTGGAAAAGTTAGAGGACCAGTGCTGGTTGGCTCACAGCAGGTGGGACTGAGTGAAGATGGGGGTTAGCAGTGGATGAAGTAAGGGAGATTGACAGTATCACTAATGCCTACCACAGAACTGCCAAATTGGTGTAGCAATGAAACAGTTAGAAAAACATTTATACCAATCAGTAATCTAATATTATTCTTTGGAAATCAGGACAAAAAAACTCTATAGGGATACTCAGAATAAAAAAAAATAAAAAATAAGCAAACCTTTTTTCTTTGGTTTTGGTTTCTTTACTGGTTCATGATCTTCACCGGCCAAAGCTGCCAATTCTGCTTCCAAATCATCATCATCATCATCATCTCCATATACCATGGCATCCATGTCTTCTAATCCAGGCATGGCTCCAAAGCCCATCTATTAATAAGGCAAATAAAGTAAGTGATGCAAGATTCTGCTACTCATGTGTTTTAAGTGCAGAAAGTACGGCAACATACTCTAAATATCTAGGTATTTACTTTGACCAATAAATACAGAGGAATATATTTATAAAGAAAGAAAAAAATGAAAGAAAGAAAGAAAGAAAGAGAAAGAAAGAAAGAAAGATTAAATGAAAAATAATCAAATGATACATAACTTAAATAACTACAACAAAGATTTCTGTGGTGACTTGAGGACTAAGAGGGCAGGAAATTGTCAATATGTTGTTTTGATTTAAAGACATTCCATGTTTCATGATAAATTACACTAACTGCAAGGTGTTTCCTAAATAATGCTGTTCAATAATTCCTCCTACAACCTAGATTCTTTTTTCATAACATTCCTGCAGAAGATGAAAGTCATGCACTAAAATGCAACACTTTTGGCACATGAACTGGCTCACATCCCATTAAATCTTTCTATGCCAATTCACGATATATCATTAATACAGGTCATATCCATTGGACTGAGAGATGATATATCGTCGATATTGTCAAAGATACTGACTGTTGCCACAGCTTGTCCATGAAATTTTAAAAATTCCATTACAATAACAGCAATTCCGTTTTCCATGCTCTAAAAGTTGTATCAGTTTTATTTCAATCCTGATTTTATCTGTTTTTGTGGGATTTTTTCAATTTTCCAAACATAGAAAAAAACAAAAAAACTGGATTAACCCACTCCTGGTCACTTTGATCTATCCAAACAAACAACCCGTTATACGAAATAACTTTTATACAAAAAAAAAAAAAAAATGACTGCCCTGTTTGCATTTACATCATGCAATGGGGATTTTCAATATTGCAATGCAACTGGAGGTTTGATTTAGCTAGACAGATCAGCAGAATTGTTTTATTAAAGATCTTATTACCCATGCAACAAATCCTCTTCCAACTTAAAGAAATCTATTCTCAAATTAGAATAGATCGTTAAAGCATTTATCTTTAACGACATGTAATGTGTAATAAAGTCAAGAATCACAGTAATAAGAGTTATATTTGCTGGAAAGTGACAACCAGTATGTTGCATTGGTATTTTAATAAAACTCATGAGAGTTTTTTTTTATCATATTTTGACTAAAAATTCAAGTTATCAATTTTAGCCTAGAATCTAGATGCTATCTATTCTTTTCCTCCAAATGTCCCATAAAAGTTGTCTTTGTACACCTTGTAATGTATCGGTAACATCATTGTATATCCATTGAGCTATTGTAGTTGAGAAATTGACGACTGTTTATATGACTAATTGTCACCCCCCTAATCTGAATCTCTGCTGATTCAGATAGATCTAGATCTATAAGTTGATCTAAATCTAAAACAGGGACAAATATCTTACTTGATTCATTAGCTCCGCTCCTTTACGTCTGCCTGGATCTCTGGCTGGAGCTTGTGGCTTTTTTCTGCTGAACATTTTCAATTTTCTGTTTAGTTAAAAACATAAAACGTTCACACTGAAAAGGAAGATCTAGATCTAATTAATTACTCATATCAACACCCAGACTTTCCAAACCGGAAATAGATTGTGTTTGCTTCTTCTGCTGTTTACATATAATGGTTATCTCCCTCTGCACAGTACATTATAATCGAACACACTGACATTATATTACTTTGCCGTCAATAGTGTGGTGGATCTACATCTATTCACCTATCTGTAGCCTGTTAGAACTAAAACTTAAATTTCCTTGTCTGGTACGCATTTCTGAAATCAGTATGTCCACTGCATGGTAAAGGATTAAATACAGAATACAAAGGGTAGGGGGGAGGGGAATCATGGAATAGTTAGGAAGTTAGACTATCCTAACTTCCGTCAAAAGTACAGTATAATGATAATTTCAAGTTTATCAACATCTGAGGTTGCAACACGCTTCAAGTAGGTTTGTCCCGTATTTCACAGAGGTCTTCGAGATTTTTACACAATGTCTGCATCACTTGTTATGCCTGAGATCAAGAACAAGCAGAGGAGAGGGGAAGTCTATAAAAAGTTTTTAAAGGAGAAGAGGAAGGTAGGTCTACCATGTTCTGAGCCAGACTGAGGGCTCTGTACCAAAGATTGAACAGTGAATTTTAACTCTTACTTAGGTAACTTAGTGAGTCAATTAGTTACACATGGATTAGAAGTGCAACCTAAAGCTTGTTCCGTAGCCAAGCACTCGCAAGCTTTTTGCCTTGCGCTTAGCGAGCAGGGTTCCGTAGCCAAGCACTCACAAGCTTTTTGACTTGCTGCTTGCCAAGCACAGCAAGCACATCCACTGAGGTGCTTACTCTTACTTTACTCTTAGTGTTAACTCTTAGCAAGCAAAAATGGCGGCGCCCATCAGTTCAAGACAGCCAATGGCATTAATGATTCAGGGGGCAGAGGGCATGATGTAGATCAAGGAGTTTAGAGTATGGCTGGCCGTGAAAATGTCAGTTCTAGATCTAGATCTAGATCTAGTCTAGTTCTACAAAGGGAAATGGGGAAAATCTCGAACCTGGTTTTGAAAAAATTATTTACTATTATTATTATTTGCAGTCGACTTCTTGTGTAGAAATGCAGATGTCTGGCTATTTCAGATTGATAAATCATGAATGTTTAGCACATTCAAAACTCCTTCGCCGTTAAAAATTGGATGGAATGCAAGCTTAAATTTTGATCTCCACTCAAAATTTCCCAAATTCAAATGAAAATTTGTTAAATAATTCCAGAAACGAGATATATTTAGCTATTTTATTGTCATGTAATCGTCTAAGTTTATATTGAACGTAAATTTCAATCCCACACAAGAGAATTGCTGAACAACCATAAACAGCTGTTTTGTGCTTGCCAGGCACTCCGTTCCATTCTAGCGAAGCATTGTGCTTGGCGAGCACACCAAGGCAAAAAGCTTGCTAGTGCTTGGTTACGGAACAGACCTCCAGCCTCCCTAGGGCTACAACGCCCCATGCTGTGCCCTGCTAAGCTTGTCACTCAGGAGCATTGATGCAAGTACATAGCCTCATTTCCTTTGACTACAAAGACTCTACCTTGACCTCAGAGTGATACTATAAACTCAGTACCAGAAAGTATTTGTCCAGCATTCCCATTTGGGAATTTTTATTTACAGGGCTTAAGTCCACGAGTCTTGAGTCCTGTGGATTGCTGTGTAAGACCTCACAAGTGCCCCAAAATAAAATCGAACATCTTTCCTCAGAAATTTAGCCCAATGATGAACTTGAAAACCTCAGAGGTCTGTTCCATAGCCAGGCACTCACAACCTTTTCGCCTTGTGCTTAGTGAACAGCGTTCCATGGCCAAGCACTCACAAGCTTTTTGACTCGCTGCTCGCCAAGCACACCCACTGAGGTGCTTTCTCTTGGCAAGCAAACATGGCTGCGTCCATCGATTCAAGACAGTGAATGGCATGGAGGATTCAGGGGGATGGTGGGTGTGTAGATTTAAGGAGTTTCGAATTTGGCTCTCCGTGAAAAATGTCAGATCTAGATCCAGTTCTACGAGGGGGAATAGGGAAAATATTCAACCTGATTTTTTAAGAACTATACTTATTATTATTTGCAGGCAACTTCTTGTGTAGAAATACGCTGTTACAAATTGGTAAATCATGAATGTTTTGCACATTCAAAACTCCTTTGCTGTTAAAAATTGGATGGAAAGTAAGCAGAAATTTTGATCTCCATTCAGAATTTCCCAAATTCAAATGAAAATTTGTTTTTTATTGTCATGTGATCATTATATCGACTATAAATTTCAATCGCAGATCGCATGTGAGAGGATTGCTGAGCAACCATAAACAGCTGTTTTGTGCTTGGCGAGTACACGAAGGCAAAAAGCTTGCTAGTGCTTGGCTACGGAACAGACCTCTTCAGATGTTGAATTGATCAATGCATACTTCCTCCAACAACAACCTACTAAATGGGTTACAGTTAACCATGGCATTTGGTGTTCATCCAAGTCTTCCACTTTATCCTCTTTCTTCTTCTTCTTTTTTTGGTCTTCTTTCTTTTCTTCTTGCATTTAGGCTTCATGAAGTATTGTAGTATTGTTCAAGGGACGTCCAAAAAGAAACCAGAAAAGGGGCATAACTTTTGAACAATTCATAGTTTTTCATTCTGTTAATGGGAAACCCCAGTACATTCAATTATCTTTTATGGTGCAAACTTTCAGCACCATTGATGAATGCACTATTGAACACTACTGATTCCAAGATGGCTACCCCTATCAAAGACTGGTCAAAGTTTGAGGTCAGAGCTGTTGTACGTTTTTTGCTTTCTAAAGGAACAAAACCTTCTTAAATTCACAAGCAAATAGCCGAAACATATGATGAGGGTGCCATGTCAAGATCCCAAGTGTATCATCGGTGTACTTAGTTTGGAGAAGGCCGAACTTCTAGATGATGAGCCAAATTCTGGTTGCCCCAAAACATTGACCCAAGAGAAGAATGCATCAAACGTGACAGGAGGATGAAGATATGGGAGATTGCCTTGAAACTCTGAGTTCCAAAGAGTATGGTTCATGAAGTAGTTCATGACACTTTGGGATATCGGAAAGTGTCTGCATGATGGGTTCCAAATATGTTAATAGAGGATCACAAGCTTCAAAGGGTTGAAATTTCACAAACGCCTTCTGCAGTGATGCCAAAAGACAATGGAGATGAGGATGATACGCATATTGGTGTAGGCCCTGGTGGAGACTTTCAAGCAATCAATAACCTCTTTGACAATCTAATTACTGGTGATGAAACTTGGGTCCATCTGAATACCCCAGAGACAAAGAGCGACTCCATGACATGGAAACACACATCATCTCCCGTAAAAAAAAGTTCAAAGTGCAGAGGCCCGCAGCCAAAGTGATGGCTACCATGTTCTGGGATTCGAAAGGTGTGATCCTTTTAGACATTTTGCCACAGGATCATTGTATCAATGCTGCAAGATACTGCAGCACTCTTGACTGCCTCAGAGATGCAATTCATCGCAAAAGACCTGAACTCTTGAGAAGGAGCGTAGTGCTTCAGCACGATGATGCAACCCTGTATTCAGCAAACCTTACACAGCAATGGCTGCAGTGCTACGCATGTTTGGGAAATTCTTCCTCATCCTGCCCACAGGCCAGACCTGGCACCTTCTGACATTCACTTGTTTGGACCCTTGAAGCGCCATTTGGGGGGCATGGCTTTCGAGACAGATGATGACCTCGTCGATGAATTGAACAATTGGTTTTGCACATCTTGTCGTTGATTTCCTTCTAGTAGGTATCTATTCGTTGCTGTCGCGCTGGAAAAATGCATTGATCTTCATGGAGATTACGTTGAGAAGTAGAAGATGAAAGACACTTTAATCTATGTGAGTTTCAAATCGATCCGATTAAAACTTTTTGAGTTATCCCCTTTTTCCGGTTTCTTTTCAGATGTCCTTCGTAGTACAGTGGTCTCCGCCTAAGAACTCAGTCGTCGGGAGACAAAAAAAGCGGGCTTTTAGGCGGATACGTTCTTAGGCGAATTGAAAAGTTATGCAACCCATCTGACCACAGATTGTCTTCACTTCTATGATTAATTGATTGTAACCTTTAGTTAAAGATTTATCTTTGCGAATAAGTAAGCCTTCTTTCCTATGTGTATGTTGTGATTAGATCTAGCAATTCCTGATCTCTGTGGTCGTGTAAGTATCACGTAACAGTATCATTGTTGACAACATGATAATGCTATACCAGCCCACGTATAATCACACGAGTGACTCAAGTCTTTACAGAGGGAACTAAGCAGCAAAACAGCTAAGTCAGAAGGCTAAACTTTCACTTCTTTATCCACAAAGCCAATCACAACTGCTGTCCCACGTGTTGTCAAACAAAGAAATAGTTACGGGGCAGTCAACAACGTGCCCTGATTATGCAGTCATACATCAGTCATCACTGCCACTCCTTTGTCTACCTGTTCTCTCCACCCCTGTCCCCATTTTACTGTACATCTAGCACTGTACATTTCTCTCAAGTGACAATATGATGTGGAATTATACCTTGAGTACTCGGGTATTTTGGTCTGACACAGGGCTCTTAGACAGATTTTTTTATTTGGGAGTGCCCAGAAAGGGTTCTTACGGGGGTAAATTATAATTTGAAAATTCCGTTTCGCAGCAGGGGCGGGTTCTTAGATGGACCAGGCTCTTAGGTGGAGATCACTGTACTGCATGGGCAATAGGAAATCTTAATCATGTAATAGATCCTTTCCACGTTCGTGTTTACTTCCGTGTTTGGATGCGATTTTTGGTGGGCGGACGCGGAAGCGAAACATCATAAGTGATTTACTTCCGTGTTTGAAATGTAAAGAATGGAATGTGGGGCAGACGCGGAAGCGACATGTCACAAGTGATTTACTTCCATGTTTGAAATGTAAACAATAGAATGGTGGGCGGACGCGGAAGCGAAATGTCATAAGTCAACGATCTATCCTATAGACAGAAATTTGTTTTTTTACATTATTGGATTTTTTGTTTCTCGTCATAAAGTTTATCATCTAACGCTTATGTTGCTGAAGATTGAAATAACATCTTTGAGCACTTAGTTTGGGGTGGTTTCTCATGATTAGAAACATTGAACATTGTCAACATTGTTTTTGCCTAAAGGAGTTAAGAAAGATGCTTGAGCATATTTCATTTCCATTTTATTTATATAACATGAATGGCATGCCCTGCCATGAAATCACAATTTGCATCCTATTTAAGACGTAAAATACTCAAAAGGAGAATATATGTATGTGTTGGTAACGTGCTTGAAAATTATTTAGGCTACGAGTAGGTTGTTCTCATATTTTGTTTGCTGTTCACTTTTTCTGCTCTTCTTCTGGCTGCATTTAAGCAGTATTGCTGTGTAAAAATGTGTTTAAGTTTATTTCACTTTCAAACCATCCCAACCACAAAATTCCTGACATTGCGCTTACCTTCTCAAAGAGCCATGAAATAGGATAGGAGGTAGAATTCATAAAGGGCCTATTTAGAAGGATTCAGCAGATATGACTCTTTTAAAGAAAATGCTATTAAAAAAAAAGTTAAATACATTTTGCAAAAAGATCTTGACGTCTTAAAGCTGAAAATTTCCTGTCAGCTGAAGTTCAATGGTTGCAGAGAAACAACCACGGTCGATTTTTTTCTCAAAGTGCCCCATTTGCTAACTTTAAATGAAAAATTAATTATTTATCTACTGTATCTACCATTATTACCAGTGATCTATTTAATATTCAAAGAAGCAGATGTTCAGAGACTGAGAGAGAGTGAGAGAGAATGGACAGAAAGAAACAAGGAAAAGAGTAAAATAGTAGGAATAAGCAACTTCCATTTTTATCAAATAAGTATCTGCTTGACTTTGTTTTCTTACTCAATGCATTTGACTCGCAGCTTGATCGGAAGATAGCTAGATCTAGCGAGCTCACATTTCTGTTCATTAAAGATCTTGTGTATGTTGCACATGTAATATTTATTGGTCTTTTACCTCTCATCGAAATCTAGATCTAATCCATTGTCAGTGCCTGATTCCTAATAACACACTGTGCCACTTTTGTATTTTATAGCAGCTGAGTTGAAAAGCAAGTAACGAGACAGTGAGAGCGCAGTGGTGATTGATGGGGCAGAGGGAACGGTTTCATGCCACGGACCAAAGTGCCGCACAACACACTGTGTAGCTGGCTCAAAATATGCATTGACACTCCCTTGATGTCACAGAAACCTCAGTTGATTCGAGTTTCCTTTCTATTATTTGATCGCAAACATCATTTTATTGACCAATGACAGCCCACCAAAAAAGGGGTGTTTCTGTCGGTCTGAAAGGTAACGGCTTGGCTTGCCAAGTGTCAGTTTCTAGTGCTTTAAACGTTAAGCAGTGATTGCAGGCATGTCAGTTTCTGTCAGTTTAAACGCAAAAGGGTTAACCTAAAACTTGATAACAAATTCACCTGTTTTCTTTGAGGTCAAAAGTTTGCCAGAATTGGCTCAGAAAAGGAAATTTTGTAGAGCTCTGAGTGTTTTCTCCATGTTTAAATGGTATTCATTTTAATTCACACTTTTTTTTTTTTTTTTCTATTTCCAAAGGTGAAAATGGAGGAAAAGAAGAAACGGAAGCAAGAGGAGAAGGACTTGGGTAGTAAGGTAATCCATTCATCAAATGAACACTTTAATTGCTCTGAAGCCACATTTTTCTTCAGACCCGTGGAAAACTCAGAAGTTGTCTAAGTATTATTTTTTAATGAATTTATAGAATTGCACGGAGGAAGTGCTGTTTTTGCACTTAATAACTTAGTGGGAATGACCTCTTTTAAATTATTATATTAATTGTTAATTTTGTAAGTTAACTTCTCCAACCAGTTTTTCTTATTTTTCCTTGGTCATTATGATCTTCACCTCAGTAAAGATTGTGAGACTGTTTTGTTAACGATTTTCAGTTTTGTGTACATGCAGTGACAATTTTTAAGATTGAAGATTATTATTTCATGACTTTTTTACTGTTCCTTACTATAATTCTCTACTCACTTTCAATCACAGGCACCACCAAAGAAAAAGCCCAAAACAATTGAAAGCATGAGAGTTCCTGATGAAACCATGGTGGATCCAAATGATGCAGAAGTGAGTAGGTTTAATCTTTTATTTTCTGCTTATCATATATAAATATTAGGCAGCCTTTTTTTTTACCATTTACAACATTTGAATTTGTTTCATTTGTTATCACAGAGTGCCTTTAGAACAGTTTGGGGTAGATGTTACTCAGAGGTGGAGATTGTTAAAATTAATCTACAAATAGTTTGATAGATAACCTCATGTGTAAATTTATAAATTTGCAAGTGTATGGTATGCCTTCACACAGAGAGTCACTGAGCCCATTAAAAATTACATCTAGTTTAATGTAAGAAAATGATCTGTTTATTAATAGCTGATCCAGCAGTTGTTATCACTCTCGTTTTGTTCTTTCAGACTCAAATGACACTGGAGGTAGATGAAATGGCTCCATATTTTAGACAAGAAACAACACCTAAAATATTGATTACTACCTCAGATAGACCTAGAAAGGTAAAAATCTATTAGTGGAATAGTCTTGATAGTTTTGTCAAAGTTGCCAACAAACGTAAACTGCATGCAATTTTAGTAATGAAATTATTTTCTCTTATACATCAGTTTGATTATGAATTTTTTTTTTTTTTTTTACTGGACTTCTCATTTTCTTGTATTTTCTTTAGTCTGTCAAACTGACTTGTGTCGTAAAAACTGAGATGTAACTTTCCCTAGCCGCAGCTTTTCACAATTATATCTTTTTTAACTAATTAATGACATGTATTTTGAGATTATGGAGCAAAGCTTTTGACACGTTTGTCTGTGCACTAATTTTGTTTACTTCATTGTGGTGCTACTGCTGTTTTGGTAATTGACTTGGCTGTTTGTCACTAGTTTTCTTTTTCTAACTGGACAATCGGCTTTGTGTTCATGCTCAGACTGCAGTCCACAGCTTATTTTTCTTTGCAGAAAACAAACAGCTTTTGCAAAGAGCTGAAAAAAGTTATCCCAAATTCATTTATCAAATACCGGCGTGGACTGGATTTAAAGAAGATCATCCCACAAGCTGTTGCTAGGGATTTCACAGATCTTATTGTTATCAATGAAGATGCTGGAGAACCAAGTATCCTTTTTATTTTCATATTCTGTTTGTGTATGAAAAAGTTTCATGATTGTGATTTTGCAGAATGTAACGGAAGCATGCTTTTCAATTTTTGGCCAAAAAAAAAATTACTAATTATCACTAGACTGTCACGTTCTTTTTTCTCTTTCCTTCTTCTTTTTTTTTTTTTTTTAAATTTATATTGGTATGGATGTTGTGTGACATACTTTTTCAAGGAATGGTTCTAGTAAATTTAATAGTTCATAGTAATCATGTCATATTTTTAAACTTGTGTGGAAACGAAATCTTTTACCCGGAGGGAATTTATTGAAATGAACATATATTTTGTGTATATTACTTAGATATTAATATAATGCATACAATATATGAGATACAGAACCATTCTTTGAATAGGTCAGTTTATCCTTAACCTCAAAAGATGGATTGGTACTGTGTCACTTACCTGATGGTCCGACAGCAGAATTTAAGATGATGAATGTCAAATTATGTAAAGAACTTAAGGTATGTTTTAAAAAAAAAAAAAAATTCCTTGAAGCATGCTGCTGTTAAATCAACATTGTAGTAGACTTTTCATGTATTGCTCTTAATGCTTGAAGAGCAGTAAAACGAGATGTATCATAGTATTATTTTGAAATCATGCATTACTGAATTAAATGTTAGAGCTTGTTGAATATTCTAACCAATAATTTGATGACAATGTGGAAAAGAGATGGAAAATACAAAGACATAGTAGTTGTTACAAGCTTTATACAGCACACTAGTAATTTGTTAAATGGTAGATGTTGTCAAGTGAACATATATCTCAGTTTCATTTTCTTAAAAACTAACTTTTTAGAATTTGAAAATTCTCAGTGTGATATCTAATAAAGAATATTATTAGCTGTTTTCCTCTGTCACCGATGTTTACCATGGATTTATCTGACTGCTGGACAGTGTACTTTTCAGAATATATACTTTTTTAACGCAGCAGATCTTATTTTTTTTTTTTTTTTTAGTTGTTGTATTTGCATATGTATGGAGACAAATTTTCTTTATTTTTCAATTTTGAATTACAGCGACTAGGTGAGATGACAGGACACTTTCCAGAAATAAATGTGCACAATTTTAGCACAAGACTGGGAGTGACCATTGGACGCATGTTGACTTCGCTTTTCCCACATAAACCAAATTACCATGGCAGGCGAGTGGTAACTTTTCACAATCAGAGGGACTACATTTTCTTCAGACATCATAGGTAGGCTACACCTTTTCCAAATGGGGAAATGATTTTAAAATTTTCTTTGTGCTTTAAGCATTGCACTTTGACATTTACTTTTCTTTGTTGGTTTATATAGCTTACATATTTCATATCATGTTATGTTTAAAGTATATTCTAAGCCCGATATTGTTCTGAACTTTAGTTCTTTTTTTTTTTCTTTTTTGTGTGTGTTTTGTCTTGTTTTAAGTTAGCGCTACATCATTGTCTCTCGAGATAAACGAATGCTGACGCCAACGATGTTTTGTTTTGCTTTTTTTTTTCAAATTACAATGCAGTCAAAAAAACAAAAACAAAATATACTGTTCAGCACTGAACCAATACTGTCACACATGTTTTAAAGTTAAAATATTTATGATAGAAATTTTATCAAAGACAAGAAATGCCTGATTGACTATTTCTTGGTTATGAACAGTTTATTTGCTTTAACTGTTTTACAGATATCAGTTCAGGAATGCAGAGAAAGTCAGTTTACAAGAACTCGGGCCAAGATTTATATTGCGTCTGAGGTCATTACAGAAGGGAACATTTGATTCGAAGTTTGGGATGTACATTTGGATTCATAAGGTAAAGAAAAAAGTTGTAGTTGTAGTGTTATATTTTCAGTATTACTAGTGAAATCAAATTATTCAGTTTCTTCAGTAAGACCAGGCAGCATTTTTAATGCTTTAGGTAATGTTCCATTTCACAATACAGTGGTCTCCGCCCCAGAACCCGGTCGTCAGGAGACAAAAAGAGCGGGCTCTTAGGCGGACAGGTTCTTAGGCGAATTGAAAAGTTATGTAACCCATCTGATCACTGATTGTCTTCACTACTATGATTAGTTGATCATTATTGTTAGTTAACGATTTATCTATGTGAATAAATACAGCCTCCTTCCCTGTGAGTATTTTCGCCTGATCGTTTTAGTGTACAATACTGTCCAGCGCTTAAGCAATTCTGTCCAGCGCTTAAGGCCAAGGTCAGCAGTGAAAATCAATGTTGAGGGTCAAAATTGTCGATTTTGTGTTCTAGCGATATTTTTATACTTTGACCTCTTATTGATAGTATAGAATGCATTTTTTGGTCAAAAGTTGATTTTGAGGACCTAAAATTGCTGTTTTTGCACAGTGAGGTAAGTGCATAGTTGTTTATTTTATTATCATAATGCCCTCAGTTCAAAGCCCAGACAAGCAGCTTTGCATGGGCTGGAACCCTTCAAATTTAGTATCGATACAAAATCTGACCTCTTTCCTCTTAACCAATGGTAATCATTCCTTCCTTCAGTGTAAATTTACATGCCCAAACACCCATTCATTTTCATAGGGCCGTGAGAAACTTACACAGTCCATTCTCCCTTCATGGTACTATATTTCCATATTTAGATGGACAGATCACGTATGGTCTGTGTGCTCGTGGGCCATGTATTGGTCGGCAAGCGAAGACTGACTGGCTGGATGAGTTCAGCTAGGGCAATTCAAGGTCGTTTCTGCTCGTAACCAAAACTGTACTGAATGTTTTTCTGTTATTTGTCTTCGTGTTGTAAGTGTTAGAAAAATGGATAAAGAGACAGACTCTCAGGAAGACAGCAAGAGCCAGAAGGCAGAGAGAACTGAAAGAACTAGAGGGGAGTCCTACATGTGATCTTGGTGGTTTCTGAAGGGAATAATCACCTCAGACAGACACCATCGTGGAAAAAAAGACTAGAAGCTAGAAGCCAATATTTTATGGATTTTGTGGCAAATGTTTAATATAAACAGCGAATATAATATTTGTTGGCATTTATGTTTTCTAATGTTGGGAGAAAAAAAAAATGGGAGGAACATATTTAATGTTAATGACGTTCGTATCTGTTTTTTTCATTCACAGAGACATGAAATGGACACCAGCAGGAGGAAGTTTCACTTGTGATATACTTTTTCATGCATGGTCATATGTTTAATTAATGTGTGTAAGTTGAATAAAATGGTATATATGTAGGTATGAATGTGCTATAGTAATTTTGTGAGCAAATTGTGTGGAGGTATGAATTGTTTTATGTTTTTTGTATGAATAAGGAGGCGATGTGGAAAATAACTGTGGAATTCCACATTTAAAAAAAAAAAAAATAGACCTAGAAACAAGATAAATAAGTGCAAGAAACAAGATAAATAAGTGCAATCTGGGCTTTCATGTAATGATATACATACCAGCACTAGTAATGACGCAGGTGGTTTTGAAAATAGTACTTATTTTGCTAAATTTTTTTTTCCCCTCATTTCTTCAACTTTTCTAACATAAACAATAAATAGATCTGTCCATCTGATCTGTCTAGTCTATCCAAACAATGAACTACATTTTTTTTTTTGTTTTTTTTTTTCTTCCCCCCCCCCCCCCCCCCCCCCCCCCCCCCCCCCCCCGAGGGAAGTAAGGAGAGAATGAACGGAAGAAGAGGAAGAAGAAGAAGAAGAAGAAGAACAACTAGAAGAAGGAAAAGGAGAAGGGCACAAGAAGAACAAGAACAAGAAGAAGAGGAAGAAGAAGAAGAGCTCGAATGAGACGGAGAAAAAGAAGAAGAAGAAAAAGAAGAAGCAAAAAGAAGAACAATAACAAGAATGAAAGGACGAAAAGAAGAAGAAGAATGGAGAAGGAGAGGAAGAAGGAGAAGAAACAAAGAAGGAAAAGAGGAGGAGGAGCAAGAAAAAGAACACGAAGGAGAACAACAAGAGGAAGAAAAAGGAAAAGGAGAAAAAGAACAAGGAGAAAAAGAAGATAAAAAAAGAAGAAAAGACAGACAAGGAGAAGATGTGAAAGAAGAAAAAAGAAGGCAATGCTCATGGTACTTGACAAAGGTGTCATTTCACATGTTCTGATTAAAAAACAAATAACAAAAATGACATAGAAGCGAAAAAAAAACCCAGCAAAGAAGAGAATTCCCCAGCATTCATGTCCCATAAGCAATGTGCCCCTGGTGCAAGCATTTGCAACCTCTTTAGCATGCAAGCTGGCCATCGCCAGGGGCCGTAACAAAGGTGACGTGACAGCTGAAGTCTTCACCAGGCCCACTGATCTTTCTTTTTTTTTTTACTCGTTGTTAGCTCCCTTTGCCCTTGCCGCCTCTCAGAGAACGTTTTTTTTTTTTTTTTGCGTGTCTTCGGTTTTGGAGTTGTTTTTTTTTTTTTTCCTGTACCGATTTGTTATGCATTACCGTTTCCTCTTCTTTGTGCGTGACAAATGAACATGTAATCTTAAGATGGTTGTTCTGGCGTTAGAGACGTCTTAAATGAAAGGCAAACAAAGAAAAACTATGTTAGTCTAAGTCAAGTTTATGACCGTTATGCCTAACTCTAAAAGTGTCCGTACAAGCTATTGCTGGTGTTTTGGAGGGGGTGGGGATTATAGTGATATGTATTCATGTTCCAGAAATGACAACTGGGACTCTTTTATACAGTTATACACAATAGTTTCTTGTCTAGTTTTTGCTGAACCATCTCTCTCTCTCTCTCTCTATATATATATATATATATATATATATATATATCAATGATAAAACTGTCTGCTCAGGTTTAACTATCTATCTATCTCTCTGTCTGACACATACACGCTCTCTCTCTCGCTCTCTCTCTCTCTCTCTCTCTTCTCCTTCATCTTCTTCTTCTTCTTCTTTTGTGCAAAATCATAGTAATTTTTTTTTATTTTTTCTTTTCATCAGTTGACCATCATTATGGAATCATCATACACTAGAAAACAAGAACATTTTCTTTTAACGATAACGTACAACGAGGGGACTACAATAAAGATGAGATATTCACACACACACACACACACACAAACACATACACACAATCGCGCACACACACACACAAACACACAATCACACACACAAACACATACACACACACAATCGCACACACACAAACACACAATCACACACACACACAATGCAGCCTTGAACAGACAAAACTGGAGCCTCTAATCTTTCATCAAGTGATACAAAATAAAATGAGGCAACCGACAGGCTGAAATGTAATCGATGCTATCCATCATAAGTCAATTAACAGCAAATTAATTTTCCCTGTCCGAATGGAGCCATCATCAATAGGCCGTAAATTCTAAGAAATCTCAAATTACGCAAGAGGTGAATGTGACCACGTGATTTATGGCAAGGGCCAGTGTTGCAGATAACGTTATCGCGAATCTGGGAGAAGGTGGCAAAGGCGATCAAGTCAGTTCACATACAAAACAGGCTAAAAATGATCTCAAGCTTTCAATTGGCCGAAATTGCTGCGGTTTGCCATTAATCAGGCTGAGCTATTGTGAAGAGATTTACGTATAAAGTGGTCTTTAGAATCAATCCCTTCGACGTCGTGACAATTTCTTCCTGTGCTAGGAGGAATCCAACACGCCATCGCACGCTCTGTCAGTCACACCAGTTCGTGGCTATCTTGATATCTCCTGCATATTGTAGTAAATCTTTAATGTAAACGATATCATCCTAAGATTATCGTTGTGGCTTTTGCTGCTAATACTGCTCCTTATGGTGTTATTATTGCGATTGTTGTTCATAGTCTTGGTATAGCTAGCCGTTTGTTATGTACTATTGTTCTTGTTAAAGGATGTTCATGTCTCTGCCTCTCCTGCGATGATCAAAGTCGTTATTGTTATTGTTTTGTATTTGTTAATGTTGTTAGTTTTGTCGTTGGCGATGATTCTATCTGGCTATCCTGGTCTCTTTTAATGTTGGGTGTTCCTGTGGTGCTTTCTTTTCTTATGCAAAGAAATCCATAAGTTTCCGACAGCTTTTGAACTGCGAAATTTTTCATCGAAACTGAGTGCAAATTTTTCTGAGCTTCCTGTTTCTGGTGTAAGTGCATTGGAAGATGCGTCTTCTATTTAAAAATAAAACTCCATCTGGCCATGGAAACTAGCAAGGATCAAAACATATATTTCTCTGCAAACTCATCTGATGAGAGAGCCTGTCATTTCAATAATATTTTCCATCAATGTCTTACATATTTGCTATCATTTGCTCTTCAGGTCTCAGATTACTTTAAGTTTTCCATAATGATAACTGTATCATTCGTTGTGAATCTATCAATCTAAAGAAGAGAAAATGGGCCGGGAACTGCCTGAAAAAAAGCTGGAAACCTTATTACATAAGAATTTCATAATCTCCCAGATTTCATTTCAAGGAACCACCTGACACGACGGCAAAATTTACGGTCAAGGGGAGACACATCTGTCGAAGAAATAAATGTCCTTTGATTAAAAAACTGAGATAACTGAATTGGCCTTATTGATTTCATCTGCTTTGGAGCTTGAGGTCTATATCTGTCACGTTCCCAGATGGTGTGGAATTCGAGTTTTGCATTCGCAGAAGGACAGAGACACACAATAAAATTACTAACACTTGCAATAATCTGTTATATCCTCTTGAACTATCCTGACACCGGCAATGGAGTTGTTACGGGCCTCTTTGCCTTTAAACACAAGAATAAACATCTCTCTTTCAAGATGATACACAATAATGTTGATGTATTTTATTTATAGAAAGAACAGTCCGACAATTAAACATTATTTCCTTGAGAACATAACAGCTCCTGCTGATTTTTTTTTTTTTTTCGTTCGAGATGTTTTTTTTTTTTTTTTCCTATTCTGCAGACGGGCATGTAAAACGATAATATAATCCAAGACTCTTCAGTTTTGATGACTCAAAGAGTGTGTTTACAAAATCCATCAACATGTAGTTCGGGCGGTAACATCGGCGCAGTGGAAACCAGGTTAAACTGATGGAATGCGGCCCGTTATTCACCAGGATGTTTTCTCTCAACTAAGAGGACGCTTAGGAAAGGAATTTATCAGAGCGGACGTAACATTGGCAGTTCAAGATTGGAATGAATCGGTTTCTGCCGCGAATTCTTTGCTGGATGAGTGGTTTCCGTCTTAATCGACCTCCCTGAACAAGGCATCGACATCGATCTGATTGTCTTGCTGCAGTTTTCTATCAAGAGACCTCTGTCGTAGATCCGAGCTTGGTGTTTGTTCAGCACTTCAGGGAGAAGGGGGTGGATTTTCTCTGGCAGTAAACTCTTGAAGGAACAGGCTGGTGACATTCTCTAGCATTATCATCCCCCACTTGTCTTGGTTTTTGAAAACTATCGTGTTTTTGTTTCTTTGTTTACTCCGTGTTATAAAGTACTCTTGTATTAACTTTGTTTACCACTTTTTTTCTCAGCTTCACAGGATGTCACAAGCGCCAGAAGAGGAACACAATTGTATTCGTTAGAGAATGAAAAGACAGCGGTGAAAACTACAACAACAAAAAAGAAGAAAAAAAAAACGGAACAATTACATGAAAGGAATATTCTATGAACGAATCTTCTCTTTTTCCTTCGTTTTTCTGTCAAGGAGATATTGTTTTAAGCACATAGTGTTTTCTTGTCAAGTATTCCAGTGAAAAAAAAACAAACAAGCGTATTCTAGTGCATATGCAAATAGTTCAGTCTGCTCTTCAGTTTTAAAATTGTACGACCAAAAACATTTATTTGACAATGTTTGAGTCACTTGGGACAACTTGTTTGTTTGTTTGTTTGTTTGAGCCAATGACCTTGACTGCCAGTTACTGAATTTCTACGTTGATTGGAGCAGGAGTGAATATTTATGAATGAATGCTCTACTCATCGGGCAGGTCCTACATAAGACAGAATTCACAGAGAAAGAGACTCGGGGTTGGGCTACGGATGGTTTCTGAAAGAAATGTTTGGTTAATGATGTGAACGGAATTGTGGTTAGTCTTGAAGAACTGACACAGTACTTTCAGATCGTTTTCACGTTATTTTCTTCCTCTGGTATCCTTCCTCTTCTCTTTTCTTTTTTCTCTCTCTTTCTTTTACCTATACCTCTCTCTCTCTCTCTCTTTCTTTCTTTCTTTCTCTCTCTCGTGTTTTGTTGTTGTTGTTGTTTTGTTTTTTTTATTTTTGTTTTTGTTTTGAATATGCACGTTTCTTTGTCTGTTTCTCTCCCAAAGTCGTTGTTCCTCCATCACACCAGAAAATGATGCGGAAACATACAGACTATCAGACAAATACACACACAGACACACACACCCACACACACACATCTATACGACACTGATGGGCAGAGAATCGAACGTGGCAGGAGCAGCTCAGCCAAGGATCAATGTCGGAGGGGTATCGCTCCTTACACCGGTCATTTGATTAGCGCCATTGCTGGCACAGTGCTAATTCCTCCCTGGGCGGGACTGGACTTAATACTACTATTTTAGGCCCACTCCCGTCCAGTTTTGACCACAAGACTGATCACTGTCCATCATTTTCTATCACAAAGTCTCAAGTTCCATCTTTGAAACAGCGCACTGAATTAAGCACAAAAAAAACAACAACTTTTATATTAAAAGGCCTAAGCTGTGTTACTCTATTCTTGGGATGTTTCCCTTTCAGATATTTTTAGAAAGCTATTTGCCAGTGTCTTTGCGATATTTTTATTTCCTGCAACGTTTTGTTGTTGTTGCTGTTGTTGGTGATGTTGATGACGATGGCGTTTTTGTTGTTGTTATTGTTGCTGTTGTTCATCTTGTTGTTTGAAAACGGTCTGTTTCATGCTTGTTTTTATGGAAACACACCGGCTTTGTAAGGACCATTTTTAAGATGGCGTTTCTTTGTGGTGGTGTTTTAGCATAAAGTATTGTATTTTTGGGCTTTTTTCTTTCCACTTTGATCCTGTTGTTGATTTTGTGCATGTTCTTTGTTGAAAGCCGCTGCTTTGGCTCTCCGAAATAAAGATGTGAACAACAGGGCCAGTATTTATGTCAAAAACACTCTCGGGATTATCCTCGGGACTTCAAGTTTGAAATGACACGGTAACTGCATTTGGTGTAAAACCATCAGCATAGTCTTCATGGGCTTCTTTTTCATCCAGTTTCGGCTTCATCTCCGTGTTCTTTTGTTCAATCTAACTGATCCTATGGGTCTTCTTTATACTAACAATGGTTTATTCTCATCAGATAAGTGCTTACGTCATATTCTGGCCCCTTTGAAAAACAAATATGACAAAACCAGTTTCATTTCATCATTCAATACTATCATGTACATGCTTTTATTTTGTAGATATGGTGATTTGAGAACAGTACAGTTGGAAGGTCAACATGTTCAACTACAATAAGACCTCAATTTGGCTGGACAGTGATTTGTATGTTAGGAGTTTGACGATAGGACTGGTGAGAGTTTGATCCTACGTCATAACCTGCGTAGAGCAATAGCTATAGATCCTTTCCAAGTTCGTGTTTACTTCCGTGTTTGGATGCGGATTTTTGGTGGGCGGACGCGGAAGCGAAACATCATAAGTGATTTACTTCCGTGTTTGAAATGTAAACAATGGAATGTGGGACGGACGCGGAAGCGACACGTCATAAGTGATTTACTTCAGTGTTTGAAATGTAAACAATAGAATGGTGGGTGGACGTGGGAGCGAAACGTCATAAGTCAACGATCTATATCCTGACTGCTATCAGTTGGACTGATGTTTTGTGATTGAAATGTGAGACAGTTTTAAAACTTGCATGAAATTAAATCTTGAAACAGTTAAACTGTGACTAGGGCTGCTCTTTTGAGGTATTTCGCGATCAGTCACATAACTGAGGAAACATCGCTTACATGAAGGTTTGTTTATATGATATTCCACTGCTGAAGTAACCAGCTGCAGGAGGTTGAAGAAACATACATGTAATGCATATGATGTGGTCCGTCGGAATCCTCAACTTTGGAGAACTGCAGTCAGATGCAGAGTATGTGTCTTGCGCCCAGGGCAAATGAGTCGCAAGTCGCACCGGGTGAGTTCAAGTCACAGCCATTTTTTACCGTTTTTCTTTACTTTCCGACTATGATACCAAAATATTTCTTTTTTTTTTTTTTTCAGATTAAAAAACAGGTTAAATTGACGTTTGTGGAAAAAAAAAAATTCAGTATCTTAGTTGGAAAGTAGTTAAAAATGACCAAAAACAGCCATTTATCTTCGTTGCCCGTTGCGACTTCCGACTCATTTGCCCTGGTCACAAGTCATACACACAAATCAAGGCTTGAGTGAACATTTTTTGAGCATATGATGACTTCAAAGTACCACTGTGGTCAGTTTTTCCTGTGTTGTACATCAGCAGGTGGATGCAGTTGTTTCATTCATTATTTGTTGTAAATTCAGTTGTTGTTGAAACAGCAATCCGTCCGTGTCATTTCAAATGTCATAATTTTTCATTTATTGATTTATATAGAAACTGGACGTAGAATAGACAAAGTTTTTACTTAGCTCTTTGTAGTGTAGTTGTTTTGTGATAATTTTCTCCCTTTAGTTAGTAAAGCATGATATCTTTTTAGATTTGTATTTATTTGAGGCTTTGCTCTTTTGTACCTCATATTTATATTTGCATGTATGCTACATTTGTTTTGACATTTTTTTTTATTTGTTGTTTTTATTGTAAAACTTTTTCCACGTAATGCTTTGTTTAAACGCATTTTCAACTAGATAACTTTTCTGTTATTTTCGTATTAACTAGCACCATTTGCAAAAGTAGTAAATAGATCTTAGTGGCATCTTTATTAGAAAAAAAAACTTAAAAAAAGAAAAACGGCTTCAGTAGAAAAACAGCTATTGACTGAGACACATAGGTTTGTATCATTTGCTTTGGACTCCTGCGATACTTGTATTTCTTTCTCATGTTTTGTTTTTGTTTTATTTTATTTTATTTTTTTTTTGTTAAGTTGATGTGCGCATTCATGTTGCTAGAGTGGAAATGAAATACATGTAGTTGGTTAAAATTTCAAGACAGTGTGCTACTTTTGATATTTCTCTTTCTCAGCACATGGAGTTTAACTAAGCAAAGTAATGACAAAAATGAAAACAAAAAATCTCATTTGCTCTTATTGTTTGAAATATCTTTCTTCTGTTCTT